>VZRX01017605.1:57916-83376 GCA_013398075.1 Notiomystis cincta | reverse complement strand
TTTTACCCCAATCATCTTGATTTTAAAATTGAAGAGGAAAGTCTTTCCAGATATGACTTTTATAATCAAGTGGTGTTGATTCCACATCCTTTAGTGCATATTTCAGTGGCTGAATGTGAAGGATTATCAAGTCATTGAGTACAGGCGTGTCTGTGACTGTTATTATTTAATCCTAGATATTTTTATGAAAACTCTACACCACTGTTCACTGTGTGTGTGATGGTGCTGTTGGAGGAGGTATGAAGCAAAGTCACGAACAAAATAAACTAAAAAAAAAATCCAAACTACCAAAAACCCCAACCAAAAGAACCACAACTCTTTAGAGACTGGATAAATAGTAAGGAGCATGTTTAATACAACTAATTTATAGATGAATGTGGTGCCAAGCTAGAATACATTAACAAGGTAAGGCTGCAGGGTCTCTAGGTAAGATAATATATTGCTTTCATTAAAAAGCAATCTGCATGGACCATATCCACTAACACTGGAAACTCTGCAGCTGTCACCTTTATCAGGGGAACAAGAGCAAGCCACTACATTTTAATCACTGGAGTTTGTCAGGAACGAAAAACAGCCAGCTTCCCACAAATCAACAGACATGTATCCTGATAAGGAGAGTGAATTGGAAAAGGACAGCTACACCCCACACTACACCACCTATTCTGGAGTGATCAAAGCACTGTAATTGTAGCAGATAAATCTACTGAATTAGGCTCTGGGATGAAACACTCGTCTTTTCACAAAACAAAACAGGTTTACTTCAGCCATCTGTGACATATTTCATTTTTTAGTTTGAGTGTTCCCAGTACTTACCACAAAAGCAACAAGAAAGAAAAATAGGATGCCTGTATCCAAAATCTACTGGCATGCTTTCCAAAATCTCTCTCCTGGTCATTACACAGCAATTAATATCAAAACTGCTGTTCCTGAGATATTCTTTTGGATAGCTCTGAAAATAAAATTAAACATGGTTATTTATTAATACTCATAGCCTTTGAATTTGTCATATCTGATATACATGAGAGCAGAGACTGTTTTTCTATCTTAGATAATTATTCTTCAAAGGGAAAGTACTGAGGAATTGAAATGGACAATGTTTGGGACAAGAAGAACTTGAAAATTCTTGTAGAAGACATATTATGAGAGTCAAATTTTAACCTCTAGTGCAATCATAGTTATACAACAGTTTGATTTTAGGCACTGATAGCAGATGTGATCCCTGTAATGGATAATACAACAAGGATTTCCTGCAGTGACAGAAGTATTAAATAAAGACTTTCATGGAAAATGTTTTTGTCCAAAGGAAATAAGGAAATCTGCTTGTTTGTAGAGGCCAGACTGTAACTTTTTAAGGCAGAGAGGGACTGATAGACAAGAATTTTTTTTATTATATGAACAAACACAGTAAAAGAAAATTACTTTTTTTACCGAGAGTTATTTTGATTTCCAAGAGCTTGGGAGTACTGATTAAAATCAGTTTAATGTGACAGAGGGGTCTTTTAAAAAGAAATTATTCTACTACTGTGCATGCAAGGCTTGGAGGGAAAGAGATATATTCATTTCATAGGATTTACAGTTCTGATCTCCCCACCATGTACTAAATTTGGTAGAATTAGCTCTTTTCTATGAGCTGGTATGATCCCTCCTGGCAATACAGATGAGAGGGCTTAGCTAAACAGTTTATTACTATTTGTACCTGATGTTCAAGGTCTTTATCAGCAGTGAGAGGGAAATAAAATAACTAGTGCCTCAGTAGTAAGGTACCAGTATCAGTACTAATCCTGAAAAGTACAATGCACCAAGGATCACTGCTGTGATCTGTTATATCCTCCTGTTCATGCTACACGTCTTTTTATTCACAGCATTCCAAACCTTTCCAGCACTCAGAAAATATTCCAGATAAATCAGTTAAATCTGTGCTGTGGGAGCCCTCCGAGGCAGTTTCAGGAACGAGGTCCTTGCATATTTACAAGCAGTTAACAACCACCAAAGGTCAAAGCCACAGAGCTCCGGCATCAATTGAGTCCACAACAGAGAAGTTGCTGCGAGGCTATCCCAGGAGTCAAGCGCCAGAGGGACCGTCCCGCGGGTGTGTTCTGGGTGGGGACACACATCCCGCCTGCAGGAATTCCGAAGGCTCCTGGAGGCAGCACCAGCGGCTCCAGACAGGTCACCACAGGGGCTCCAGGGAGCGCCCGGGGAAGCTGCGAGGGATCACATCCAAGGCTCCATCAGAAGCCTTGGGCGCGGGCAGCTGGACTTCCACGGGCACTGCCTCTGACACGGCCTGAGGGCTGTGGTTCGCTTCTCCCGAGGTGCAGTAGAGCAGAGGCCGCAGCCCGCCGGCCCTGTCTCCTCTGCTGCTGGCCTGGCCGGCTGTCCAGGAGAGCAGCCAGAGGCGATTACAGCCCGCGCAGCCCAGCAGGGCGCGGGGAGAGCCAGCCCCTGTCACTTTCCCTCTGTTTCTGCTCATGCTGAGAGCTCTGCCATCCAGGCTTGGCCCTCAGCACACGCGGACAGAGCCACATGCGCGAACACTTCCCCGGCGTGCTCGGCTGCCCTGTGGAATCCACTCACAAACACATGATTTTCCGTGTTTTCACTGAGAGATCTAAATTTTTTCTAAATTAATTCACTCATTTCAGTGGTTATATACATTCTACTGTTACAGAGATGGGGATCTCAGAATCTACTGCAACGGGTGTAAGAAGCTCACTGGACAGCAGAGATGTACCTGCCTCTGTTTCAGGCAATTTAATCCTGTAATTGATCTCAAAGTATAAGAGAATGATGTTGATGAACACTTCTGGAAAATAATGAGGAATTGTGTTTGTGTTTTCTAAATTCTCCACATGTTTATGTATGAGAGAGAAACAAAAAATCCAGGGTGGATTTTTTTTTATAAGCTTGAAACCTGTTGGTTAGTTGAAAACCAGAAAACCAAACATGAAATCAGTTTATTCTGATGTTTCATCTCTCAAAATCAATTATTTTTATCTCCTCTGCATTTCAACAGCCCTTCTAGATGTAAAATAATATCCAGAATGGCAAGAGATTCAAGGGTTTCTTTTTGGCTATCATTTGCTTCTGGAATAAAAATTTGGGTCATCCATCATCTGGAGAGCTACTGAAATAAAATCACCAATATTCTGTCAACTCTATGAAGGAAGTCCCATTGTCTTTCTGTTTTCTTGTACTTTACAGGAGAAGATCTGAGTATTTCATGTTGATTGCTTGATTGGCTGCACTGGGACTCTTTAAAAATACTAAAAAAATCAACAGTCTGGTACAAATCAAACACAGGCTTCTATCAATCATGAGCCTGGGGTATTATCTGAGGTTTTTACCCAGAAACATGTCATTAAAAGTTGCAGAAATTAATTGGTGCCATTGGCTGTAATGGCTTTCCTGACACAGTTTCTCAAATGTAAAGAAAAATTATGGATAAGGCAAATTCCTCATGGGATTTTTATAGATGTCTGCTTTGTTCTGTTATTGTTTATTGCAAATGTTATTACTGTGATCTATTGCCCCATCATGCTTTGTCTATACTGCTTATACCATTCTGCAGCCCGCAACACAACTGAGGGCTTCTGTCACTGACCAGGATAGCACTTATTTTTAAATTCTATGTGTTATATATTCCTGTAGTGATCTCTAGGCGTTAATTTTGTGTGTTTAAAATTTCATACTTAAACAGGTCTTGCTCTGATTGAATAAATGTTGCCAATGATCTGCCTAGAAGGATTGTGAATCTTGCCTCAGTGTGTGCATCTGCTGCTGATAGTTGGTAGCTGAACTGAGCTGCAGGAGTTACTCATTTATTTCAGATGTTCTGATTTGCATGTCTGTGAAGCAAGTCTGTTAGGTGACAGCTTTCACTCCCTTTCTTTTTAAATTTATTACTTATAAGGCCATCTTCTTAATTACAAGTTATTTTACCCTGCAAGCTAACCTTCCAGAAAGGTAAATATTTTAGGAGCAGAAAACTAAAAAATGCAGCCTATGCCTTATAGCAGTGTGAAAATAGTAGTAAATGAACTCCCCAAATTAGATTTGAGATTCACAAAAGATTTCATACTTAATACCAGCAGGCCATCTTAATACCATCACTGAAGTAAGATTATCCAATTACATGCATTTCCAATTATGCAATTATATTGCATTTTCCATTCTGGGGCTTGAATAATCTGCTTATAGGCATTTGGGACTGTAAGTCTCTCTTAAGAAAAGAAAAGCAAACAAACAAACCAACAAACTGCTGTAAATTAAACTTTAAAGTATATTTTTCTTCATTAAACCCTGTCAGAATATTCTGTGTACAACTTATTGGACCTTTAGGTTAACACATTCAGAGTTTTCTGTAAACTGCTAATTGGTTGCCTGTGATATGCTCTGTCAATATAGCCAAAACCCAACAAACATGGGCAAAGAGGAAAACTTATTGCCATATTACAGTCTCAGCAATGATGGGTGTTTCCTTTTTCCCCCTAGGCTGCAGGCTCATTACACACGCACGTGGGAAGTGGTGTAAAAGGATCAGTGCCATTAACCATCTGCAGAGCCCTCAGCCTGTAAAACAGGGATGTTTAGCCTGTCATCTTTCAGTTTTAATCTCTTTCTGCTGTGCACATTAGTAGCCTGTCTTGTGCCCATACATTTTGGTTCTGCCTGGTGACGCAGCGCCTCTACACTCTCCAGTTCTGACAATGTCAGTGTGCAGCTTCCAAACACACACTTTATCCCTTTGTCACTGCCAGTTTGGTTTTGATTGGATAGTTTCAGAGCTGTGCTTTCGGAGTATTTGAATTGATTATCCCGTGTTAAAGTTGTAAATCCTTGCAGAGCCCCAGCAAGAGTTCAGTGGAAACAGAAACAATGGGCTGTGCGGTCTCATGGGATCAGTAAGAGAAACACACATTTTCTTTCAGAAGGGTTTTTTCATGGTGTGCCTTCTCTTGACACTGATAGTATTATTCTACAAGATCAAGGTTTATGCAGTGATGTGTACCAAAGGGTAGGTTTTTGGTGCCCTATTTTACATGTCATTATAATGGCATCCTCATTGTAACAGTCGATCATCCCTGTAGCAAAAGTATGACATTTTTATGTAGACTTTTGCTGTCATTCTCAGGAAAATAAGGTCTGAATTTTAATAACTCTACAGGTTATGGCCTTTCTTACAAAGGTTGTTCCTGCAGGGCAGCATTGTTAGGCTGGAGATGCTGACAAGTCTCATTCTGTGATTCTTGGATCAAGGGAAAAGGCTTTCTCCACCCTTCTTTTTTTTTATTTCCAAGACCACTGCTCTACCATCTTTCTTTTGTTATTGTTTCATCCTCATCTCTCCATTATGGGTCTTACATCTCATATTATTTAATGACATTCACTGGGGAACTGCTAAGAAAATCTGTATTTGTTGTCACACCATATCTTCAGAAGACCACATCAAAGGGTTCTAAGCTGGAGCTCCCAGTGGTATTGTTCCCATCTGAAATTATTTCTTTTAGAACCACAAACACCACCATCCATTTAGCTAGGCACTTGTGGCACAACATCTTTTAACACTTAAGCAGACAGGGTACATGTATTTTTGCAGTGCCTAGAAGTTAAAGCAGTGTTTAAGTCAAGAGATCTTGCCTGCTCTTGTCTGATCACCTTCCAACTCCTTGTGATTTTTTAGGTGCTCATTATGAGTATGATGCTGAAGCCATTCAGTGAAGGTGCCACACAGCATGTCAAGTGATATGACATTTACAGCAAAAGCTGTAAGTGAGCATCATGTATTTTTATTTTAAATCAACTGAATTAACGATTCATCACAAAAATTTAGACTACTTATTATTTTCCAAAATTGTAATCTATTTAATAAAAAGGCTACATTTGTTAGAATGTTTTCAATACTCAGTTCAATTCTCTTGTAGCTCGCACCTAGAAATCTAAAATTATGTCTGAGGTCTCACAATCACTGTGTTGCTTTGTACTGAGAAGAGAAATGAGTGGTATGCCAAGTGCCTTACTCATATTTGTTTAATTTCACTGTAAGAAGAATGCTTGGACAGTACCCTGTTTCTTCTTTCTCATTCAGATAAACCTGTGCAAAGGTACTCAGAAAGCAATGTATCAGCAAATTTCTGAGTGCCCCTGAGGACTGCCTGCACCTAGCACATTCCCCTGGCTGCCAGCTCCCAGGGTGAGACCCTGAGGAGATGTGAGGAGTAATCCAGAGAGGGTGGATTCAGTAATTCTACCATTTCTACCATTCCACATGACCTTTCCTGTGATATACAGGGTAAGGAGACAGGATGCCCTTACCCAGCTGTCATTTCCCCCAGCAGCTGATCAAAGGATATTTAGTATGGATACAAGGACACCATCCTGCTGAAGCTCAGCCATTTCCTCTGCTTCCCACCAGTTTCCAGCAGCAGTAACCAGCAGGTCTCACACCAGCATTTCCTAATTATACCCTGTGCAATGCTCTTCTGACAGGCACCCTTGCAAAGAACAGCTACAAAAATCAGCTGCTCATTGTGCTCTGGGAGTGGAGCTAGGTTTTCTTAGAGAACATGGGGAAGGGCTGTTGTGGTTCCACACACAGCAGCGTGGAGGTGATTGGACAGGACCTGCTCCTGCTTTCTCACTGGTGTAGTTGTGCTGTTCCCAGAGTCTAGTCAGGTTCTTTTAAAGCCCTAGAACAACAGCACCCAGACCTGACCAATTTTAGGAAAGGAGCATGGGTTTGATCCTGAGTTTGTGTAAACTGGCACAGCTGCAACTTGCTTTTGTAGAGACCTTAGTGGCAACTTAAAACACTTGAGAGGCTGGCTTACCAAGGAAAGCAATGAAAAAAGAGACATAGACCATTAAAAATATGTTGATAATAGAGTTTTATAGATATATTCTGCAGGCTTGTCTTTAATCTTTGAAATTTACATAATTTGCTGTCTCTGAGACAGAACATTAAGTGTTTTTGATATATTTTCAAAGGTCAGGCACAAAGTCATGCTCTTTTAGAGGCCTTATGGCTGTTTGTGCTTTTTTGATGTTTGTACCTTCCTGCAGACCTGATAAGTAGATGAATGACCATGATAAATGTGCATAATGAGAAAGTGATAAGAATTGCAGCATCTGACATGAGTTATGACTCTGTTGTCCAGAAATGGAGATGCTCTACTTTTATCTTTGCTCTCTAATTTCTTAATTAGGAAGAAAGCATATTTTCCACCCAGTGCATATATATTTGGCAAGGATGCTGTGTAATAACAAGATATGTCAGCCAATGACCTTTTTATAGATACTGTTGGACTCTTTTTGCTTAAAAATGTCTGTCCTTCTTGTAGAGCAGGAGACACAGAATCAAGGTTTATGCAATGATATTTACAAAAAATTTCTATATGTAAAAAAAAAAAAAGAATGATTAGGGCCCAATCCAGCAAGTATTTGAAAATACGTGCTCATTTCTCACATATAAGGTCTGATTCAAGTTTCTGGGATTAGTTTTATGAGTAATGACACACAGATGTATTTTGAAAAACCTAGCTATTGAGATCAGATTCTAATCTGACTTGCCCAGAAAGTCTGGATCCTGGAAGCCTTATAAGGGCAAAATTCCCTTTAATGAGATTTCCCCAATTGATAGGCCTCTTTAGCAAAACAACCAAACTGTAGACATTGAAATAGTCATCTAAAATTGAGCCACTGCATGCTGTTGGAGAATTAGACCTGTGAATATTTTTAGAAAGTGCAGTGTGCATTCAAGGACCTTACTTTTCAGAAATTAACTGAGTGATCTAAATGAATTTATTCTGGGGACGCTTTCAAGTCAATGATTGTTCATTGTCTTATGTTTCTACTCTGTAAAGATTCACACATTTGCATGTGTTTTCATGCCAAGAACTTCCACATTTGTGGAAGCAGAGCTTAATGGACAGAACCTCCTTCTCCCAAAGTGAGTGGCAAAACTGTTCTCTAGAGTGAGAGGAAGATAAGATTAACAGCAATAAAGCTATACCAAGCTAAGAAATTCTGCATGCTGTGAGCTGCAAAACTGTATTGATTTCAAAACCATAGAAAGGGAAATTAAAATTAATCTCATCTGATGATATACTGCACAGTTTTTGTAATATAGTATTTCATTCTGCCATTTAATTATTTGTGTTACTTTTCTGTAATAATATGAAATTACTTGTGCTTAAAAGCTATCATGAATATTTGAAAGCAGCTATCCAGCATAATTCCAAAAGCATATAGCACATATGTTTTTGTTTTGCTTGCAGCAAAAGCAAAAGTTTATAAAATAACAGCAGTACTACATGTAACAAAGAGGAGAGAAACATTTTGTGGAGGGTGTTTATTTAGATTTCTTGGTTTCCTTTCAAGCCAAGATTTGTTTACTAGAGGCATTACAATTTAGTGAGACAAATTAGGCTAAACTTTTTATCTCTGGTGGTTTGCACATGCACTGATTAAACTAGTATTTCTTCTAAAGATTGCCTAGGAAGATAAATGAACAAGAGGAGCAATTAGAGTAAGGAAAAACTAAAGATTGGCTGACATGATTTAAGTTTACCTCTAAGGCAGTTTGTCATTTTGTCTCTATAATCTCTATCAGAATTGACTAAAACCGTAAACATAAATCATTATACTAATTTATTTCACCACACTGTGGTCTGGGAGAAGAAGATTTCATTTTTTTCAACAGACTTTTGGGGATTCAAACATTTTCAGAACTTTTTTAATGCAGTATAAAAACGAGCCAGCCTAAAGCATCATTGATTAGTATTTCAGCTCCTTAAAATCTGATTTTCTGGTGTTAAGCCAAGAAATGTTCCTGTTACTATTGGTAAAATATCTGTTAGGAATTCAGAATACATGGGCATGGATTTGATTTTTTAAGTGACTGGATAAAGCTTAATGCATGACAAAATGTAGTGCAAGGCCATCAGTTAATACTTCACACTAGACGAGTTAATAAGCAGCCTTCTCTCCTGAGATGCATCAGAACAAGTCTGTAGGACCACAGAATACCTTTGTGGGAGGGAAACCAGTAGATGCCTGAGGACATCCTGCAGTATAAATCTCCATGAGCTGTCACAAGACCTGTTATAGACTCTCCAAAAATAGAGTCCTGTATATCTTCATTAGGAACTGTGCTAACAACAGTGTCCGCCTGCAATTTTATTCAGATGCCACAGCAAAGCAAGGATTATATTATGTTGCTCTTGTCAAGTGAAGTATTCCTTATCAGTGGCTTTAAGGAACAGATATTCCAATGCCATTTAGACATCTCTGGACTGCTGTCTGTTTGTGAATGGTTCATTTGGTTCAGTGGAGCTGCCTGTAAGTGCTGATGGCACCAGGGTCGCTGTCTAAATTGTTCCTCCAGAGGAAATCTCATCAGAGATTTTGCCTCCCTCATGCCTGCATTCCCAGAGACTCTTGAAGGCACAGGCTATGGGTTGCTTAACTTCACCCCCTGCCAACCCTACCAAAATCAAAATAAATGAAAGGTTCTTTCTGGCAGAAAATGAAGAGAGGGAACACATCTCCAAGTCTGGGAGGGCACTCGCAGTATGGTTAAGCATTTTCTAAAAACTCTGAAAATATTTCTAAACCTGAGTTGGGGGTGGCACCTTCCTACCAAACCCTAATTTAAAAATAGCTAATTTCAGAGTGACCAGAATGTCAGGAGACTGATTTCCAATGGATTTGTGTTTCCTGGTTAATTTATTTAGTAGTCCAAGAAGGAAAGTATCTGGCACGCTCAGATTATTCATGGTCTCCATGCTCTGTCTTGGCACCTGTTTTCATGAAACCCTAAGGAATTTAACCCAGCTTCACACCACTCTCTCTGCATCTCCCATAATTCCATGCAATCAAGGGTTCAAATGCTGTTAAAATGGAACACAGAGATGAACACTAACATACTTACATGATTTCATAAGACTTAGAAAAATCTGAGTGAAATCCCATTCTTTCTTGAATCTGTATTTCTAGACCAGAGCTTTTACTAATTAAGTTGTGTGAGCAACTCTGAGCACAATCAAAAACCTGTGGCCCTGTACAGTCAAATTTACACAGAATGCAATAGCACATAAAGGGCTTTTTTCAAAAAGATTTAATTTCATATATTATTTCTTGAAAGTGTGCTTTGAAAGGATAGGTGTGTTTCTTATCTTCAACACACACATACACACACACACAGGCTCTGCTGTGATAACAGGGGTTGACTATTAAGGCTGGAACAGTAATTTCCATAATTAATGGCAGTGTGTGGGAACAAGAAACCATTCATGCCCAAAAATGTCAAAGACTTCTAAACTTCTCTAAAATAGTTCTGAAGTTGAGATAAGCATTAATGATGTAATGAACAAGGATTAGCTCCACTTCTGGCTTGACCCCAAAGAAAAAGATGTAATTCCAAGGAGCAAATATTTCCGTGCTGTCTGTGCAGGTAAACCAAGCTCAGAGAAAGCCAGAAAAATTCCTGCTTAGTTATAAAATCACTCAACTGAGGGAAAAGATGTGAATAGTCCGAAGTCTTCTGTCTGAACAGGAAAGACACGTTGAGAAAACGCTCATCCCAGCTTTGAACTCCAGAGGGCAATAGTCCACAGCACGACGGGTGTGTAAGTATGTGTTCATTAAAAAAAAAAGAAAAAAAGAAAGAAAGGTAATTTCCAAACGCTTCCTTGGTACTACCAGCAGGACAGGAGCCATGCCAGTAGACCCACAGCACTGATGGGTGCAAAAAGTACAGCCAGGGTTGCCTGAAGCACAGCTGGTTACAGAATGGGGGTCTTTTTGGAAAAAAAACAGGATGCTCTCCCTCTGAGAAGAGTTGAATAGAGTTCAGTGGCATGCTTGAGGAAAAGCAGGATAGGATGTAAGTGAAGAGAAGATAGGGCATGAAACCAGAGTTGTGTCATTTGGATAAGTCCTCAAGGATGTTTACTAACAGATTTACAATGAGTGCAGCAAGTGTATAAAATCTTACAATTATTTATTCTGATTTTCCTTTTAATAATCCACTTTTCACATCTTAAGAACAAAGGAATTCTTGCAATTATCATCCAAGCTTCAAAAAAAATCTTTCATGGCTTTGTTAATGCAATGTAATACTTGACTCTGAACCAGGAACAAAAATATCTCAGTACCACTAAATTCTTTAATAATGTAATTATTTTTTTGAAAGGTGCACTAGATAGGGTCTGTGTTTTATCCAGCAAATCAATCCCACTCTGGCTGTCACTGGCAATACCAGGAAGCACTCTCAAGCTTTTCTCAGAAGGTCACTTCTACTGTGGCTTTTGCTACTGCCTGGAGCCCAAGAATAGTTTCAATTCCTCACCAAGGTGTTTGCTGCCCACCCTGTCACTGGTGGCACTGTGCCTCTTGTCCCATTATGCAGAGAAGGTTTCTTTGTTTTACTCCAGCTCTAGGCAGAAATGAACTCACATGGGCACCGTTATAAGTTTAATCATACAATCAGCAGAGCAGAACTTGAATAGACAGAAGGCAGATGAGAGGCAGAAAAAAGAAGAGACTTAAGGGTGTCAATTTGCATGTCATTTTTCAGTGCTTCCATAAGTCATATTTTCTTATAAAGACTATGCAGTGTGTGTTGTTACATGCTAGCACCACTTCTCTCCCTGAAATCGAGGAAGAGCTATACTTGCCTGACAAGGTTTTGCTGGGGAAGAAAAGTCAATCAGAAGCAGTAGGAAATTAGTCAGCAACACATCTCATACTCAGAGAGGTGAAGGATGAAAAAGTACTTCAACAGGCATGGATAGTTCTGAATATCCTTTTCTTTTTAATTACTCCCAAACAGATATTGACCAAATGTTCCTGTTCCTGTAGCTATTTGTTTACTTTCTAAAAATAACTCATTATTTGGCTTTATTATTTTTAGGTTTCCTGTGGTTTGCCTTCCCATACTAGTTTTCCGAGTGGATACTGTATGGTTGTCTTTAGTTGGATTTACTGTTGCATTCCTTTTAGAACACCTAAATTTTAGTTTTTCTTTGCTTGAACCATTAACTGGAGCAACTGGAGCACAGATTCCTCCTTATTAATAAGAACAAAATTATGATGGAATTACTGACCCAATACAAAGGTGCATTGAGTGAAGGGATCATATCCAAGATAGAAGTAAACTTCAAATTTACATTTGACTGTTTGGGCTCAATGTCCATTTAAAACAGAGGGAGCAAATCACTGAGTGACAATTGTGGCTTATAAATTAACAAGTCAGGCAGGGTTTTGTACAGAAGACAAAACAAAGCTAGCTGGACTTCTGTAAAGCATCTGATATCCTGTAACAGGAAAAACCACCATGCAAGGTCAATGGCAGCATAAGAACTGTGAAGCTGGTGATAATTGGCTAAAAATGAGGTGGCAGCAGTTTCTTCTGAACAGGAGGGGATTAAACACCTTCTCTAAGGTTACAGGTGGGCTTTCTGAGAAATCACCATGAGGAGTGATATCACTTAAAGTCTTTGCAGCTGTTCAAGGTGTGAGGTTGAGAGGAAACATTGCCAGAAGGGAATCTGAGTGTCCTACAAAAACAACCAAATCATGGCAAGGACTACAGTAACACAAACAGAAGGAAACTTCCTAATAAAATGAGCCAGACTGATAACATGGGTGCTGGTAAGAAATTCTGCTTCAGGAAAGAGAATTTATACTTGGAAATGAGAGAGGGAGAAACACTGCAATGATCGTAGATTGCAATGTAGTCCTCAGTCATGGACAAGAAGAAAAAACAATGGCAATACAGTAGACCAGAAATACTGTACAACAACACTACAGAAAGACTTGTTGAGAGTGTATGAGCATATGAAATTCTAATATCTGTCTGTTAAAGATAAATAAAGTCTGAAGGTGTTGAGAAAGATGTTCAGGTAAAATGAGTAGATAACAAAGTCATCCCACTCTACTCATGTCCCTTCTACATGTCTTAGAGGTGAAGACAGCTCCTATCATCTCATTCTGATGTTGCAAAGGGTGACAAATATGTGGATTTATGAGTCTCATTAATTTTGTAACTTTCATACTTTTCTTTCACTTTCATGCACTCTCTCTCCTTCTAGAGAGTTTGTTTTTTGAGGGCAAGACTTTAATTCCAATGGAATTTCTTTCTGAATGGGAAATGCAGTGCCTTCTGACTTTTGCCTGACTGATTCTTCTTGTCTTGTTTACAAGCCTAAAGTCTAAAATGTTTCCTTTGTGCCATGCTAATAGCAATGGTATAATGAACCTCAATGCTAAATTAAGGTTCTCACGTTGTATGAGAGGACATTTTCAGGTTAGGAGAAGGTTTGTTGCAGATACCTTTGGATCAAAACAGAAGCTAGCAAGTTGAGAAAGTTACACAGAAAATGTATTTCTGCTCATCTGATGGTGTGACAATGTAGTATGTGTCAGGTTTTAGTTCACCAGCCAGACGTATTTTCCACAGATTTCAAATCCTGTATTGGGTAGGACTGAATAAAGAAAAAAGAGAATTGAAGTAGCAGCTCATGTGAGACTGTCTTTGCCTGACTGAGCAACTTGGCTTCTATATTAAAAAACCCTAAAACACATAAAAGAATAGCTTCAGTTTTACTTAAATATGCAATTAAAGCTGCCTTGTGCTACTAGAATTTCCATTACTACTGATGTATATTAATGTTGACACATGTGAAAACAAAAGTTTTGTACCTAGCACAAGCTTTGTCTACAGCAAAAGGTTTTTTGCTTTTTAATGCCAGAAAACTACTACTTTTCTGGCATTAAAGTTATGCTCCCTTTGTATTTTATCTCCTAAATTTTTATCCTGCCTTTCTGACCTTTTGAGACAGTGCCTGATACTTTTAGAGTGCTGGTTTTAAGCCACCCTGCATTTTATTCCTTGAAAAGTGTATCCTGTGAAAGAGCATCTCCTGTGATGGCCACAGAATTCCAGCACCTCAGCACAGTTTCCATTGTTTCTGCACAGGGTCAATGAAAAAAGCATTGCAGGAAAGGTAACAAGGGGTTGTATTTTAAGGTGTGATCAAAGCCTGCTATACCAAAGAGAGCAATGAGCTGTGTTTGAGTCCTTTTATTCATTTTTCTAGGAATGGTTTTATTTGGATACCATACTGCACGAGTCCACACCACTCAAGTATATTTTATTCAAATACATCTTTCAAACTGGGAGAAAAGGCATGACAGACAAAACATGTGACTGCTAACACGAGCTCATCCAACTTTCAAAATGCGACGTGGCAGGCATCTCTTCACACTCTGGGCAAATGGCACATGGTACCAGGAGACATTAGGTTTTTAAAAGTGAAGTTAAACTGATAAATTAGACCTCATTTATTGAACAGCAGTTACAGCCAATTGCCCAGGGAGTCATTTGACACCTTTGAAGACCCTGCTAACTTAATTGGTGATAGTTTGGGGGCTGAAGGAAACATTTAAGCCCGTAGCAGCAGGACACCGTGCAGCATGAAAATGGAGAAGACAAGCATTCTCACTGACAAGGGGAGTCATATATAGATTTTTGTGTCCATTGTTTTTGCTTATTTGTGTGTGTGCTTTACTCAGTCAATCAAATATAATTGACACCACTGGGTTCTGTTGTTTTGTGGATGACAGGAGCTAATGCAAGGGAAAAAAAGCTGGGAGTAAACTTCCCCCTGAAAGGCTGTGTAAAGGTTTTTCCACTGGGCTTGTGACATTTTTTGCTCAATTGTATTAATTGATGTAGTGACAAGGCAGTTGGAAAGATGATGGATACTGATCACTACACTTTTCTTTTTTTTTTTTTTTTCCTTTTAAGTATCTGGGCATTAACATAAACTCTGCTTTTGTGCAAGTAGTAGGAATTCAGGCAGTAAGAACATAAGATGAAGATTTTAGCACCTGCAGACCAGGTTTATAGGACTCAACAATCACAGCTGAATATTACTACAGAATGAAAAAGGAATGTTGCTTTGGGACAGACTTTTACTCAGGGCAACCAGGTTTCCACCTTAAATCTTTTCTCCTTATGTTAGAAACTTTGATATTTACTCCTTCCATTAGTTCAAGGGGTATATTTAATTAAAACTAATCTGCTCTTCCCTCGATTTAAAGTCTCTCCAGACTCAGGTTGGAAACCCAATGCCTGACTGAAGTGTCTGGGGAGGTCAGGTTCCCACAGGCGGTCACCACAGCTCCCAGCTCTGCACAGACAAGGGTAGGTGGTCCCTGGATTCAAGTCACTGCACTGTAGCAACTACCCTGAACATTTCTGGGGGGTTGCTGACATAATCACATGTGCACACATTTATTGTTCTGCCTCCCAGCTTTCCACAGAGGACGCTATAGCTCCAGCACAAAGGAGATGCCCTCGTGCACGTGACTGAATACAGAGTGCAGAAAAAATGTGGTAACACAAGTACAGCTCTGCCTTTGAAGACAGATGCTTGATCTGAGTTAACACAGACATCAATCAGTCAGTTTCCTGAAGGACATCATCTCTGGAATTGCCTCAGTATGTAAATTGCACAGTTTAAGTACAGTTTTTCTGAAAAGACCACTGAGTGAGTTCCTTGCTTCAGGACTCATTCAGAGGAGGTGGATAAAAAGGAAGTTTGTAAGAGTCCAGACTCCTCATGAAGAAAATCTGAGGCTTTGACACAAAAATTTAAATACACCTGTGAATCAACATTAGGGGGAGCATAGGCATCATCTATGAACATACAGGTTGAATGAATATTGAACCAGTCATACTCTTCCATTTATTCATTGTCTCTGGTTCTGATTTCTAGGCTGGGATTATAAACACATTCTATGTGTTAATCTCCTGATTACAAATTTGGTTTTGAATGTCCTGCCATACCTAAGACCTATAGGTAAGGGGTCACTGCCTAGAGGAAGCTGTTCCCTAAGATCTCACACAGATCCAGAAATTCATGAAGAAAATTCAGGCAAATCCAAGAATACCAAAGAATTTTTTTCACAAATAAATTTTGCCATGAGTGTCCCATAAATATTTCATTTAGCAAATTGATATAGAAGATCTGTGCTTAGAGATTAAGTGATCTGAATTCACTTCCTCCTCTACCAGAGACATTGTTTATGATTGTGGCCATTTAGGGTGAGAGGCACAAAACAACCAAAGGGAATGTGTGGAATGGAAAGAGCCAGCTCTGCTCTGAGGGGCACCTCTTTTAGCCAGACCTCTTTTCTGTAGATTTCTGAGCTGGTTCTTCTCACACAACGTTCATCAGAGAGGTGGATCACAAATGGTGTCTGCTCGTGGGTCATGGCTTATATGCCCTTCTCTCTCTGGACTTAGGGAAGCATCATGACACCAGATCTCTGTAGGACACCAGATGGAGGTGGTTCCATTGACTTGCTGAAGCTGTCTTAGGACAGGTAGATCCAGCCAGCATGAAGCCTGGCTTTTTCTGGTGATGGCTGTGAGCACCTCTGAACCATGAACAGTTTGGTGCCAGGGCTTGTCTGGTTGCGCAGCAGCACAACAGCTTTACCAGTGGACATGTAAGAATCTGGAAACTGTCTCTTTTTGCATTTAAAAACTGCACAATTATTTTGCCCCCATCCCCAGGAAAAGTGCAACAAAGAAAATCTATTGTTTTCCCCTGATTTCAAGCTTCACAGCTTTCCCCTTTGGTTGGCTTGGTGTGCCTGATCTTAATGCATAGTGTGCAATATCTGAAACAGCTGAGTCTCCTGCAAGGGCAGATACCTCCAGAAAAAAAAAGTCAACATTTGCAATTTAAGTGGTAGATAATAAAATGCAGATACTAAACCAAAGTAAACTATGTCAGTGTAGAATTATCTTCATACTTCAGTCGAAGAGCAATAAATTCTTTCTTATTATTGCTTTGGTACATATTGATACAGCTTGCTTATTTGGAAAATGGAGATTCATCAACAGAAACCTGTGATCATTTCAAAGTATTAGGCTGTTATAATTTCTGGCCTCAGTCATAAACCAGTAGTAAGCTGCATACAATTTAGATTGTATAGATATTTGCATTGTATTTTATTGCACAAGCTGACAGGAAAGGAAAATCTGGTTAGAGATTAGCTGGTTAGTTTGAAGAAAACCAGGTAGCAGCAAAGGGAGAGCCATGAGTTTCACACTTTATTGAAGAGTAGAGTTGCCTACCTACCAGAGTAGACTCAATAAAAATTGGTATGTTTCTGTACCTGTGGAAGGGAAATTTTTTTTTTTTACTAGGAGGACTAAGGTCAAAAAAGATCATTAGAAGTCACTTTCTTGATGCAATCCTAGCATAAAGAGATGAATTGCTGTTGTTGTGCATTCTTCATCTTTGTCTTTTGTAATATTTCTAAATTTTTTTTAATTTTATGGACAGTTACTAAACTTAGTCTGCTTCAATTAGTGGGTCAAATGGACTAGAAGACAACAGGATACTCCTCATCCAAGGATGTGGTAAGGCTATAAAAATGGCCCAGGGACACCTGAAATATTTCATTTCCTCAGAACATCATCCACACTGAAGGCAAAGGATCTCAGACCCCCCTTTGAGCTGCATGGGCCATGGGAGAGTGGCCTTCACCAGGATCAATGGAGATGTGTTTCAGCACTTCACCACACTGGAGGTTCTCTGCATGCAATAAAATACTAGGATATAACTCTAAGCCTGTAGGCACACTGTGAATGTGCCACATTTGAAAAGAAGAGGTTTTCCAGTTCATGTAGGAACTTGTGAATGATGAGGAAGAAAAAACTCAGTATCTTGAAAGAAGGCAGGAAAGTTGGTCTCCTGATCAAAGAGAAACTTCCTGATGATACTTCTAATTTTGAGTCCACATAAACTACTCAAATTCCATTAATTTCATTAAGCTTTCTGTCATACCCCTGTGATGTTTTAGAATATAAAGATGTCCTTCATGTTCATGTAGAGTATGACACAAGTGATTTCCCTGGGATGACATACACAGCAGACTGCTGAACCAAATCTGGGACACTCTTCTCCTGAAACCAGTGTCCTTTGAAAGGTATTGTTACTTCAGGTGACTGATCCCACAGGAGAAATAGTGTATCACTGTCCTGGTAGTTTAGCAGGCAGCTTCTAGGATGTTTAAATTGAACCAGTTGTTTTCTGCTGCCAAAGACCACATGCCTGGAATTGTGAATTTCTCACAGAGTGCCCAGAAACTGGTAACACATACCTGAAGTCCCCTGCAGGTCCCTCAGTACAGGTCAAAGACAAGGACCTACACAGAAAGAGTGATTTGGAGACACTCAGGTGAAAGAGGGTTTAGAAAAATTTCTATAATCTTTACTTTTTTTTCCCTCTACATCACTTCCAGATACTTCAGGAAGTATTGGTGTCAACTGGAGTTGATGTTAAAAATAATAATTCAGAAGTCTGATAATATATGTATCAATTTATGTTTCTGTCATGTGTTGTGTCATTATACAAAGTAAAAGCATGGCATGGAATCACTGAAAAAAACCTGTCAGTGAATATTTTATTCCATTTCTATGGAAAAAGAGTCTATACAGCTCTCATAGGAACAGAGAGGGAGTAATTTTCAGACATTCCTGAAACTGAAATAACTCTACAGTCTTAGTACAAACAGTATGAAAAAAATGTATGGAGTCTTCTCCCTGCAGATGTGTTGGAGTTCTTTTCTCCTTAATCTCCCAGTGTAATTACAGTGGCTTGCAAAACATTGGCCACAAGTACCTATCTCCTTCTGTGCTAGGAAGATAGGATTCAGTAGAGCTTGGGAACTGTGGCTCTAGAACCTGCTATGTCTTCACCATGGAATGAGTTCTACTTTCAGTCAAAAACCAAGGAAAAAAAGGCAATTATTGTAATTTCTTCTTGAGGTGGTGAACTTCCTAACTTCATTACTAATTTTTTTTTAATTCTTTGTTTGTTTATATGGTCATCAGTTAAGTCCATAAGAAAACAGGCAAGTGGAAATCATTATACTAAAAATTGTAAAGAAGTGTGAATTCATTCAAAGCAAGATGTTTCCTAAAATATCCCACAACCTGTCATTTGTGGAAACTATGATGCTGTTAGTAAATCTCACTAATGCATCATTCAATTCACCACACACTGAAAAAAATCCACGCATTGCTGTTTATTATTCTTCTTGATGTATTCTGACTGCTCCCCAGAAGAAATGATAAAATGTGCCTTTTATTTGTGGGCTTTTCAGTGTATGCTTCAGCTGCATCACAGCAATAGTGACAAAAATAGAGGCTGCAGTGGATGTATCCCACCATAAACCAGTGCACGTGTGATCCTTCATGGTGGTATTGAGGAATGCACTCTCAGGCTTTTGTTGGTCCCTTCATGCTTAGTCACATACCAGAATTTCTGATCAAAACCACTTTTTATCTCCAAACCACCAGCTGCATACTCCTTGATGGTACCTTTGCATATAGTGTGTATGCCATACCAGTGTGGAGATGGATGTTGGTTCATGTCAGATAACCATGAGTGTCTCAAAAACTGAATTTCAGTTTTGCTGTATCTGAGTGCAAGTGTAGGTTTGGGTTTTGTGCCAAGCCAGCCAGCCAGATTTGCAGGAATGGAAAAGCTGCAGTTCTCCTTTAGGCAGATTTGATGAGGTTACACTGCCTATGGCACATGCAGAGACCAGATCCTCCATGGGCAGAGGTGAACCTGATCGATGAGCACATGCCAAACTTACTCACAGTATTTTGAGCTACTTCTTTGGAGTTGGCTTTTTAAATATACCCACTCCTGAGATGCCTCTGTATTGAGGCTTTTCTAATAGAGCAGTTCCCCTTCCTACTTCATAATTAGCATCAAATTTTTAATAAGGCTTCAAAGCATCTAGGTCTGGAGACAGTGTCAAGGAAGTATATAAATATTTTAAAGGGTGGCATGGATAAAACATTATGTGCACTTGGAGAATATAATGAAAGTGTGTTACTTCTGATAATGTCTTGAGTTAAATATTCTAAGATCAGCATGCCTGCAGTATAAAATTCTTTGGTTCATGGAATTTAAGTACTGAAACCCATCAAAAAAATTTTAAATTTCTGGTTTTTAACTGCTGGCCAAGTCAGGTGATTGGACATAGATACAAATATGTTAATATGGCTTATATAAATGCAGGCAGTGGCCAAAATCCACTGTAAACCCAAAACTTTCTTTAGTAAATAATCAAAAAAACAGCTTTTGTATAAATATCTTTACATTGTTTTGCTAAACTTATTCTAAAAAAAAGTCATTTATGCAGAAAAATGAAATGTAATTATATCAGAGAAACAGAGAAAGGTCAGGAAATGAAATTGAAACTTTCAGTCTTACCTTTCTGTTTTGCTGAAGCTATACCAATGTCATGTAAGTCTAAACTTTGTTTGATCACTGTGCTCACATGGATACTTGCATTGGCCAAGGATGACTTTTTCATCTGATTTAAGCCAGTATATTGGATCAATGCTGTTAATGTTTTACATCAGAGGAGAATGATGACTGTATTATGCAGCTGGCATGCTAAAAGAAAAAAAGCCAGGGTTTTCTTCAGCTCACTACCTTCCCTGCTACAGTGGGGAGCAGAAATGTAGGGTTCATCTCCCTTAACATAGTCATAGCTGAAAGAGTGGTGTGCAAGAAATACTTGAGACAGATGTGTTTGGGGTCATGTAATACATATATTTGTAAGGGTTCATTGACACCTGGTCTTCACCTATCAAGTATTATCATGCTTCCATGATGGAATTAAGCTGACAGCACTATTGCAGGCCCCCCAGGGGCTTGTGTTTTTACTTTACAGAGTAATACATGAAAAGCCAGCAAAGCAAACTGTTGGTGTGGTTATTCAAAGTTCGTTTTCTCTTTCTCTTTATTGTCCTGCAATAATTTCTATTGACCTAGAGAGGGGAAGCTTAGTACCGTGCCACAGTCACCTGTTCCTTGGGGAAAGAATAAACAATCCCAGAAAAAGAAGGGGAAGGGAAAAAAAAAAAAAAAAAGCCCTGAAGATTGACTGGGGGCTCTGGGGTATTCCTTCTTACACCAGAACATCATTTAAGTCTGTGTTCCTCCATCCACCTTGTTTGCAGTAAATAGCTGCCCATTATGTCAGGTCAGGCCGGCGCGGTGGCGCCGCAGCCGTGAGCCGCGTGCCGAGCGGCAGGGCCGCCCCAGGGAGCAGGCCCGTGCGTCAGCCTCTCGAGCTGTCAAGGCTCAAAGCGACACTTTGTCTGCAGCCTTTAAAGCATCCTCGCAAAGTTTCCCCTTCTTCCCTGCCCCCCTCCCCTTGTTGACAATCTGCTTGAAAGAAGACAGATGCTGGAGCAGTTTTCTTTAGACCTGTGTAATTCCACAAGGCCCAATGCACCGAGCACAATTCCACCCGTCTTTTAAGAGGCCAAGCTGAGGAGGCAGACACCTTGTTGTGGGGAGGGCAAGGGGTCCCTTATGCTAACACAAATATTTCCAGATGAATTTGATGCTGTCAGTGTGCCTTCCTTATGTTCTTTGCCCACAATAAACAAACTGCTTTACAAGCTCCTAGAGAAACCAAGGAATTGTGCCTGGGGTCACATTTTTCAAGACAGTTTTCAAATGTATTTAGCTAAATATTTTATAGTCTTTTAAGAGAGCACAGACTTACCAATATGACACATATTTCCCCCTTGCATCACTTTAGCTTTAGAATACAATAGGGTTCTCTGCAGATTTGTTTGCATGAAAATAAGATTTATCTTGTAAACAGAATTAAATGACTTATGTATCTTAAAATGCCAGTTTTATGTCACTGCCACCTTTGCTGGCTGATTTGATTCATGGTGCAAATCCAGAGCCATTTGTCTTTGATATTATGTCCAATAGAGTATGTTTTAAAAATATAACCTCTAGAAAACCCATAAATTGTGATGTATTCTCTGTGTACTTTGTCATCCTGTAATCACAAGGAAGCACATTTTCACTCAGGGCCAACCTTTTCTGATCCTGAGTGCTTTTTGTCACAAATGACAGAATATTTCTGTATTCACTTCCTAAATTACACCTGCACCAGGAGAAAGGAAGCATACCCTTTCAAGATATCTTCTATCTTCCTGCTGTTCTTACTTTCTGTCTTTTACAAATATAGCCCAGCATTCAGTAATAGAAAATCTTTCTTTGAGATCCTGCCCTTGCCCCTCTCTATAGGAAAAAGAAAGTGATAAAAGTAGTGAAGAAATGCTGAAGTCTTGCTCCCTCTCCACAGCTTTTGCCATGCCTGATCTCCTTGAATAATTGCCCTTCTTCATCAGAAATTACAGAATTTAGAACGGGCAGAGGCACATTTTAAACCACTCAGTTGACAGAAAAGGGCATCAAGTTTATTCTCACTTTTCTTCATTCTTCAGACCAGTCAGGGAGGGCCCTTGAGCTGTCTTCATACACAAGTAATCAAATGCTTTGGAGCTCACATGTGATTCCTCCAGCTGGCCTGCATGGCATTCTCCCTCCTCTGTGCGGTTTCCAACCCACGCGCAGCACCAAACTCATCCTCGCTTTGAGGGGTAAGCAGTCAGGTTTGCAGTTAGCATCACAGCCCTCTGGCTGCTCTGAAGGATTTGCCTCTTCCAAAAGCATGTCTGGAAAGCCTCTTCTCCCAGAAGCCATCTGGCTAAGCAGAGAGGTTTGTTATAGCATCCACCCATCCTTTGGTATCTGTTTCTTCACAAGGGAACGCTCCCAACAAGCACATTTGCAAAAGACATCAGCTAATGATTGAACCCATTCTTAGGTGAGCATTGCTAAATGTCTTTAGGTATTTTCCACTGATTCTTGCTATTTAATTCTAATTTCCACACAAATGCAGATAAATGAAATATATACTGACTCTCATAGCACTAGCAATGGCATCAAGTCTTTTCTCTGCTCTAGACAGTTTCCTGTTCCCCTCCCAAATTTTTTAAACATCTTATGTTGGATATTGCATCCAAACCTGAATTGACAAGTCAGTTACTGCCAGTAGGGTACACTGAGTCTTATCCAGATAAATCACAGAATGATTTACAGTAGCACTAAACTTGACACACGTGTCCTGCACCCTGCTGAACCCAACATGCACAGACAGAAATGAAGAAATGGAAGCTCCCTCAGTATGGTACAAGTGATTTTCTTTTCCCATACTATCAGCAGACTGTTAATGTTATTTTTGACCTTAAAATTGTCATGAGTTATTTATTTATTTATTGCTCTGCAAATCAAATCCTTCTGAGCCACCCTCTCCACTTTTCCTGGCTGCATACAATCCAGTGGATGAGCATCATGGGACCTCTCAGCTCTGTAAAATAAGCCTGGATATCATGGTACAGAGATGCCACAATATAAGGTCACTGAGTTAGTTTCCACAATTTAGAAAAAAATAGTGAGCTTCTCCACCAGTAAAATTTTATTAGCAGTACAAGTACATACAGTGACTTTTAGGCTCCTCAAGCCTATGCTTAGCACAGCACAGGCTCAGTGGAGGACCAAGTGATGAAGTGAAGATTCAAAATTACAGGTGGGTATGGGATATCCAGACTGTGCTCTGTGCTGCTTGGGCAATCTCATTCCTTTGTGGGACTGCTTCACAAGAGCAGCACAAGCTGTCTTTCCAGAACTAAACCTACACTATTTTCAGCCCCAGTCACCCCCTCTCTTATCTGGGCTGCTGCATAACAAAGTGTCAGTGACTGGTATTCTTCCTGTTGGTTGCATCCAGCATCCTCAATCTTTTCTTCCAGTGAGTGACTGCATATTGTGTGAGGAAGGCTGAAGTAAATGGAGCAAATATAAGATTTATGTTAGAGTTTCTTTGCATCCTTTGCATAAGCTGGTAAATGACGTAGAAATGTTCATGCAGCAATTTAACATTTTTTATGCAATAGAGGGTGTAAGAAATGCGTCCTAAGCATAGGGCTATGCTCTGAATAATGAAGAGAAAATAAAATATTGAACATGCCTTGTTTTTCTGTACTGAACAATAAAATGAACCCATAAAAAATATGTGATCATAATGCATATGAATGGTTGCACAATCTCGTGGTTGGCGTAATTAGACTTTTGAAGGCACGGTACACCAAAACAAACACGTAATTTCAGCATAGCTGGAAGTCTGTGAAGTCTTCAATACAGAAACTCACCAGATAGTTAGTAGAGATGATCTTTTTCCTTAAATGGCTTTCATATATGTCTCCATGGACAGAAATGTTTGTTCATACCATATAGGAAAGCATAAATTAGATTATAGAAAAGTACTACAGCGACTTATGAATGTATATTTGAAATTTTTTTTCCTATTACATTGAAATCAATAGCCTCAATATAGCAGGACTAACATGATTCCAAAATCACGGTTTTTCTGCCTCTTCTATGTCCTTCAATAAATTGAAAAAGTAATGGGCTTAACTGTTTTATGTGGCATTTGGATTTGGTTTTGACAGTGGTCTAAAAACATTAATCTTGTTCACAGCAACCCATACCATGCCTTTTGAAAGAACTCTTCTATGCTGCTTTGTGACCACTTTGGAAAATATAATAGCATGACAAAAAGCCTTCCTGAATTTGAAGAAAGTTTTTAAAAGATGTACTTGAACTTAAGTAGCAGAACTTAGGAATTTGACTTTCTCCACTAAAATTCAAGATTTAAGAGATGGTAAAAGAATCCAGGATACCAATGTTAGGATTCTATTACTGTTCTACTAGTTATACAGTACAGTGGAAACTTGCTAAGCTATCCTATAGGAAACCAAGTCTCTATCCTTCAGGAATGCTCAGAATTATAAAAAACGGAATGCTTCAGTTCATAAAAATCTGGCTGGATTGCACAGAATTAAGTCTTTCAGTGCTTTTTTTCCTGCTAAAATGCATCAAAGTGAATAACTGAGCTGTATTATTGCTATTCAAGGAAAATCTACCTAGTGATTAGAAAATGTCATTAGAAGCAAAATGATTGTCTGTAAAAGTCTTTTCCTGATAAAATGTGTTGACCTAAATGATATTCCTCAAAGGTAAGTCAGAGTGTTATGTGATGTTCTCTTATCGATTGTTGATTCTATGTGTACCTCTGGGAACATAAACCACAAAGAAATGTTTTGAGAGGAAAAAGAGTGACCTTTTATATGTAGGCATTTTAATACTATGTGATGCTGAAATAAGTATAACAAAGGGAGGGAAAAATCTTCACGAAAAAGTGGGTATTTTTGTTTATCCAAGATGAAATCAGAATTGTAATACAGCACCTGCCATCTACACTGAAAGCTATAACTTCAAGCAAGCCCTATGTATTCATGCAGATAATTTTGAAGAGGTAAAGTGAAGTAGCAATCTTTTGCACAGAAAGCATGAAAGTCCCATCTAGGATGATAAATAAGTGTTGCACCATTGTCATTGTTAAGAAACATAATTTCTATAGTGATTTTTTCACAATTCTTCTATATATATTTTTAAAAGGAAAAAAATTCTGGGTTTCCT
>VZRX01017605.1:32886-48938 GCA_013398075.1 Notiomystis cincta | reverse complement strand
CAGGCTGGGGCAGAGAGCCTGGAAAGCTGTCCAGAGGGGCACAGGCTGGGGCAGAGAGCCTGGAAAGCTGTCCAGAGGAGCACAGGCTGGGGCAGAGAGCCTGGAAAGCTGTCCAGAGGGGCACAGGCTGGGGCAGAGAGCCTGGAAAGCTGTCCAGAGGGGCACAGGCTGGGGCAGAGAGCCTGGAAAGCTGCCCAGAGGAGAAGCACCAGAGGGTGGGCACAGCTGAACAGAGCCAGCAGTGTGCCCAGGTGGCCAAAAAGGCCAGTGGCATCCTGGCCTCTATCAGCAATATTGTGGCCAGCAGGACCAGGGCAGGGACCCCTCCTCTGTGCTTGTAAACAGATATATTTTTACCATTTGCTTTCATTGTAGATCTACATGAAATATGTTTTTGGGATTTTTAATTGAAAGTGCTACAAAGTGATCTGTTTTCTAGTTGTTCATTACAATACTGAAAAGAAAAGACTTTGTGATTGGATTTGTACTCTTCTGTCCTTAGTGTGTTTACATTCCTATTGATTCAGTTAATGCATCCATCAGGGAAATAAAAATGTTAGGCCTCATTTAATTAAACCAAATTACTTCTGTGGCTTTTACATAGTTTTGCTTGGGTTTTTTTCTCTTATGGGAGTCCCATTAACATGTGTTGAGCTTTGCATTTTATTTGTAACCAAAAAAGAAGTGTAGGACATAACTTCTCTGAATTAGAGTCCTATGTATCCTATCAGATAATACAAATCAAAGAGCACTAAGTGAACATCCTTTAAAGTAACATTTAACTTTAGAAGAGAATCAGAAAGATAGAGGAGCTAAAATTACCTGGTTTCAATTTCTGCTGCTGTTTCTTCTTTTTGTACCAACCTCTTTGTACATTTAGAGCTGTATCTGACTGCAAAGTAAGTTCCAGATATAAAAAGGTCTTAACTGTAGACAAGGACCAGGTAAATATCTCTTAGCAAATATCTCCACTATACAGCTATCAGTAGTAGAATAATCTCACATTATATGCAATCTGCAGAAGTAGAAGAAGGGTTTTTGGAATGTGAATCCCAGAAGACCCAGGCTTGCCCCTTGTAAAAGTAATATTAATTCATAAAATTATGGAATTTCCTTGTGCATCCTTGATCTAGAGTTTTTGCAAATCCATTAAGGATTTTGTGAAAAGCATTTGCTTTAATATGCACTTCTCTATGTACCTATGATTTTATAAAACAGATGAAAGTAAGTGGCAAACCTCCATATTTCTTGGTTATTCCCATTCTGCCATGGTCTCAGCATTTCTGTGTGCTACACTTGCCTGGAACTGCCACAAGCAACCTTAGAAGCCACTCTAATGAACAGCAACATTAAAGAAAACAAGTTCTCCACTGTATTGAACAGGTTTTGTAATGTTAATAATTAGATTCTCAGCTAAGATAAATTTTCACAATTCCTGTCTAAATTAGAGTTTTCTTTCTTCTATAAATCTTCCAAACTATGCAAAAAGAGTATCCTATTTTTCCCAGGAACCTATCCTGAAACACAGTTTTTCAAAGGGAAAAAAATTAAAAGGGAATCTCAAATATACAAGCAGGGAATAATTTGTAGTAGTGGACAACCGTCTAATTTCTGCTTGGTTTTATTTTCATGGCAACTTATAATAGATATATCAGTAACCCAGGAAGACAGCAATTACTTCAAAGCACTAATTTGTTTTCAGTAAGAATGTATCTGCAAGTAGTTAGATGAGTACAGAGTGAAAATTTTACCAGCAGTCATTATGAAGCAACTTTCTTTCTGAGCATCCTGGGAACACTGTAGTCTCTTTCTGGTTACAGAAGGCTTTCATTTTCTTACTTATATATTTATTATCACACAGAATTTCTGAACTAATAGTTTTCCAAACTATTAGCTTCATGATATAACACAAGAAAACAAACTGGGTCTCTGGATGTAAAAAATACAGATTCATTCACCCTATTGAGTCTTTTTATCCCATCTGCAATATATATGCAGTTAAAATATATTGTTCATAGACTTTGCTGTGTTTCACTAACTAAGCTAAGAGAACAAAAAATAGCAGTAGAGAGTTTAACAACTGAAGTATATTCTGAGAAACTGTCCCCTATTAACACTGCAAGACCAGGAAATCTGTCCCCATAGATGATAAAAAACAGTAGCTCCAGCTCCAAGCATTGGAGAGAAACCTGTGTGTTCCCTGAAATGATTAATGCTCCTCATGAGTGAGAAAGCTTTTTCTTTCTGCCCAGATACCTGCTAAGACTTTCTCAGCCCTTAGCACTTTTAAAGAGTATCAAGAGCTGTAAGTGAGCAGGATGGGCTGAGACACCCGTGCGAGTCACAGGAGAGCAGGACGGAGAAAGAGGAGTGGCTGAGCCGCGGCTGCAGGGAGTGTGCCAGCACTACAGCTAACCCAAAGAGATTGTAGCCCCGATTAGGCTCAGAGCAGTAATGGAAAACCATCAGATTCATTCAGTATTCAAGGTAAGCAGCTGTATAACAATTTGTTTCACAACAAAAAGTTGACAGAACAAATCCAAAACAACTCTGTGTGCATGTTTACATGGGAAGCTATTGGCATCAGCAGTGCATTTGAAGGTGTGCTTCAAGTCCCTTATGCTTTTTGTAACATTTTCAAATTCATTGCTGTCTTCAAGATGACAGGAAATCCAGGTCTGCCCTCCTCCTGGGAGATCTTTATTCACAGACAAGTCAAAAACCCTTGACAAAAGGCAACCAAGGGAACTTGCTGACCTTTTAGCTGCCTGTCTAACATCAGTGCAAGTATTGCTTCCTGATAAAATGAGAAATTCAATTTAAGGGGAAACATAGCAGGTATTTGAGTAGGCTCTCATTTTATTTTACTTCTTGGGCTGTCTCTCAAGCAGAAAACAAATGTAAATAAACAGGATTTCATTCCTCATTCCTGTGCAGTTACCAGAGCTAACAATGCTGCACACCAGGGCAACATCATTCTTGCACCATGATCCACCATCCTTCTGTCTGCTCTCTTGTTCATTAATTGATGTTTATCTCCCCAAGATAAAACAGGCATTTAGAATTCCTAGTTTTGTAGTATCCCATTATTTTTGTCCCTAATTTTAGGAAGAAAGGACTGCTTCATTGAAAACCCTTCATTAATACCCCAGTTCCTTGGAAATTAGCTGATTCCTCAATCATTGTTAACCACAGTAAATTCCATAGTTTGGATATCAGATATAATGCACAAACACTGCAGAGTTATTGAGGCAGTCTAATTTGGTTCCCAATAAATCCAGTACCTTTCCTGTATGGACCTTTTCATCTTCCATGCTTGTCCCAACAGAACCATTTACTTCTTATGTGATCAGTTTGAAAGACATGAGCTTTCACATCTCAAGTCTTGATTGAAGAATGCACCAAAGACTAGAGCACCTCTCCTGTGAGGAAGGGCTGAGAAAGTTGAGGCTGTTCAGCCTGGAGAAAGGAAGGCAGCTCAGGGGAATTTTATTAATGCATATAAACATTTGAAGGGAGGGTGCAAAGGTGATGGAGCCAGGGTCCTTCTGGTGGTGCCCAGTGACAGAACCAGTGGCTATGGGCGCAAACTGAAACACAGGAGGTGTCGTCTGACAGTAAGAAAACTTACTGCTGGGGATTGCCAAGAGTGGAACAGGTTTCCTGAGGAGGTGGCTGAGTCCTCATCCTTGGAGACTTTCCAAACCTGGGTAACTGGCTCTGAGTGGCCCTGCTTAAGCAAGTGAGCTGGACAAGATGACCTCCAGAGGTCTCTTCTAACCTCAGTTCTTCTGTGATTTTGTGGTGCATGAAGGTCATCTGAAGCCAGTAGATAACCTGGGTTCCTCCAAGGAGAAGAGATGTCATTTTGTATACAGGAAGAAAATTGTAAGACAATGAGTCTCCAGTTTTGAGAAAGACTGAGAATAACATTAAAGATGCTTGGATTAATTGCAAGTAATTTGGAAATACCTCCCTGTTGAGTTCTGCCAGTATTTTTTTTTTTTGGTTAGTTGCTTGATTGGTTGGTTGGGTTTTTTTGGGTTTTGTAGGGTTTCTTTTTCTTTTCATTTACTGTTAACTAAAACCATTCCAGAGATGTTACCTTCTCTGCTTTGGTGTGTACATAAGGATGCACCATTTTATGTTATGTGGGATACAAACCATACAGAAGTTTTAAAACTAAATTCTCTGATCATTGTAGAGAATAACATATGGATATAATTAAGTTGTGATCTGTTTTGAAAACTAACACCAGAATATGGAAATGTCCAAATATAAAGGTTAGTCTTAGAGATTTACATGTCAGGCTCAATTTGCAGGTATTTATTGTATATCTAACAATTTAGCACAATTTTTCTTCAAGCAATTAGCAACACTAATATCTCCTGTAAAGATGCATATGGAAATTTAAGTAACCAACAGTCAGTGGTCAAAGTCAACAAAAGAGATGAATGAAATCTATGTTCTTCTTTGTTTTTTTCATTCTGCCCTCTCCCTAAAACTTCAGTGAATGCTGATGCATGAGTCCCAGAACTGCTCCCTCTGACACCACCAGTAAAATTAAAAATATTAGGAGTTATTTGTCCTTCACTCATGTCCACGGTAACAAACATTATCATACATGTTCTGTATATGCAGTCCTGCAATGCTGAGTCCCTATCCTTCTGACTGAGCAGTGAAGATATGCTCTCATCAGTATTTTAGCTATGCATTTCTGCCTTTTCTGCTTGGGCAGTAGGATAGGAAAGGGTTTGTTTGAAGAGACTTTATAAGAGGAAAGAAAATGGCAAAAAATTTTGAAGAATGTTGTCTGCTCTGCATTGCTTCAGTGATGATGATTCTTTGGTTGGTTGGTTGGGTTTTTGTGTATTTTTTTAAGGGACTGTTTCAGTATACTGAAGATACCCTAAGGACATAAACCAATCAGATCTTACCAGCTGTTTCATATTCAGGCCACACATGCTACAAGGAATGAAAGCTGCCCTCTCAGAACGGCCTTAGCTTCTGTGTGAACAAAGGAAAGGAAAAACAAATTGTCATAAAAGATAAAAATGAGCCAGCTGCCTTTCCAGGGTAAGTTGCCTCTTCCATTTACATTTGCTTAAATGGTCCACTCTGTGCACTGCAGGGCATCCTCCCTCACTCACATATGTATTCTGGTACTGCCCATTTGTATGCTTAAACTTTATTGCAGTTCTGTGTGCAGAAAGCAGAGACTTTACCAGTCAGAAACTGGAATGGAATGCAAATAGGTTATTTATTCAGATGCTCATATAATCTTTCACTAAATTAATATGTGCAAATTAATCTCTTAAGTACTCAGCACCAAGATTTCATGCTAACCAGCATGAATTCCTGCATAGCATTGCTTTGGCTGCCTGTGCTTATGCTGTTTATCTGAATCTGGATCATCTGAAGGAATTTATGTCTTTCCCAAGTACGAGCTGAAGGAACTGTCCTCAGAATCGTAATGGTTGCTATTACCACAGTGTTCTGGAGTTCTGAATCAGTGGCTTGGGAGCAGTTCAGTGGCCACCAAAAAGATTTTATACTCTCTGGGGGTGCAACAGGTCATAGCAGTGCCTTGTGGTTCTGTGAAGAAGAATAATTATTGCTCTAGTCCAAAAGAACATAGATATTTCCATGTGAAGATGTACTGTATAGCAAAGTTCCCTTGATGATCTTATCCTTCTCATGTCTTATTCTGCAAAAATTTCAACTTTTATGGGATGGTAAGAGTATCATTGCAAAATCTAAATTAAACCAATATAAACTGTTTTCTATATCTGAACATGGTATTCACCATTTGTGAGGTCAGAGGTAAAATGTGGCCTCAGAAAAAAGCTGTCACACAGCAGTTTCTTCATGACTTTAATCTCCAGGACATGGATGCATGAACTGGAATAAGGACTGAGAAAAGAGGAAAGAACTAGTGACTGCACAACCTATTCTGAATTTACACAAGTGGGCAAGATGCACTTAATCACAGTGGATTAAGTGGCAAAACTGGCATTCACCTATACATTGCACCTTTGTTGCTGAACCCAGAAGATTCTGGCTTATTCTGCACTTGTTTTGGGCTGCTCTATCTTCTTTCTGGCTACAGGTGCTGCAATCCACTTTGGGCCCAGCTGACTGCCAGGTGTCCAACAACTGTAATCCCCTCAATGCCAGGTTCTCTTTTTTTCACTTTGTTCACCTGCCTGGAGGGAGTTGCAAAGACAGTGACCAGATGAGACACATGACACTAGGAGGAGACCTTGAAGTAAAACTGCACAAGGGTTTTTTCAGCACGACCTATGTGAAGCAATGTGAAGCAAATCCATCAGGTGTGTCATCTTTGTCTAGGAGTTTTCATACCCTGTCAGGTATGAAATACCTAAACATGGCAATCTATTTCTTAGGTGAGAAGGAACTTAAGCAAACGTGCCTGTTATTGCTTTAGAAAGGAAATTTTCCTTGTGTCTTGCTGCAGCCACCAAGTGATGAGCAGTAACAACAGGTGAGGAGATATGCAGGCCTCACTCCTTTAAAACAAAGAGCACTGCTCTGTGGCATCAGAAGAAGAATAAAATGTACATTCCTAGCTTGTTGTCCCACACAGTTCCCATGCCCTCCTAGTGCTCATGTGAAGGGGCAGGACCTGCCACCGTGCTGCCATGAGGAAGTCTGGCTTTGCAGAGAAAAGCAATTGTTGTCAGCAGACCCATGCCAGCAGATGCCATGTATCTGACAGCTCTCCTGCTGGAAAGGGTGTGTTGGGTTGGGTGAGGGTTGAAATGGAAGTCTGTTCAGGAAGCTTTCAGCTGGCAGCTGATCCAGAGACCGCTTTGTTTTCAGTCTGGGGCAATGCTGAGAACACTGGGTCTTGAGACCAGGGAAGCAAAGCAGATCCCTCAGGCTTCAGCTCTTCTCCCAGCCCTCCCTTTCTCTGCTCTTCGTAAAAAACATAAGGAAATACCCTGGAGACAATTTACAGTCCAGTCACCTATGCAACCTACAGGATTCAAACTGAATATAGAGATAAATCAAGGGTAATCCAGTTGGTTTTTCACAGTTTATCCCTGCAAAGCTTGTCATTTCCTCAGTATATTTATTGCTCCTGAGTCTACTTCTGACAATGGATATCAATAAAGTGGACAGATTTATTATTTAAGTTTAAATCATATTTGATAGAATTTGGTGGTTAATATTTTATTTTGTACATAACAGGTTATCTAGAAACACTGCTTTTCCCTAATTTTTCCCTACACTACGAAATTCTCTGCATCCAGCATGAAGAAAATGAACCATCTGTGTGCCTGCATGAAATCCTCTCTGTGGCAGTTCCCCTGGCTGAAGTGCAGGTTCTCCGTGGAGGAGACACAGACAGCTACAGTATTGATCACAGACGAACAGAGTACAGTAACAAATCCTAGGGATAGCTCACTTTTTTTTTTTCCTGAAGACCTTTTCAAGCCTTTCTCTAATCACTGGGTAGAAAGCTGTAAATTAAGGCAGCCAGTTCAGGCTTTGGAAATGCTTAGCAGGCAGGGTCCAGCAGGAGAACATATAAGAGTTTAAATTATTTTATGCTGCAGCCTTCCACATTTACATTCAAGTCATAATTTCTGGAAGTAAGCATAAATAAGAATTAAATATCTGGTGAGTCTTTTTTCTTCTGTCCTTTGATTACAGTTCTGTTTTATTTATGACTCCCAAAAGAGAGCCAAACTTCTATTATGTGACATTTCTTCTGTAAATTGTTAAAGAATCACAAAAATGAAATACTTCACAGCAGGTTTTTCCTCTATTGCTACCTGCCTGTGGTATTAGCTTGGTCCCTTTCCCAAACCACTCTTTAGCAGGTGATTTTTTTTTCTGATAGGGAAGCATCTTGTTACAGTTTGTCTGTCTCTTTCTGTGATTTTCTCTGAAGATAGGTGATTTAGCTGTACCAGGTATTTGATGCTTCTGCCACTTCCTATATTGCAACAGTTTCGTTGTTAGTTCCTGAAACATATTAAAATAAAATAAATAATTTATAAAAAAAACACACCTAAACTTTGCAGGAGTATATGGCAAGATGTGTATTGAAAATTTTGAAGGCTACATAGGATTTCATGTTATTGGTCAAAGCACTATTTTCTTGCCCCCACTACATATCTGAACCTTTTTTCCTAGACCTCTGAGCTCTGACAGAAATGTTCCTCTGAATTCCAGTCTCTGTTCATTTTTTGCCAGGTCATATTTATTTTTCCTTGTATCAACACTCTCCTTAGATAGCTGGTCTCACTCACAAGGCATTTGTACCAATCTGTATTTACAGAAAAATCTTTTGTAACCTTGGCTTTTATTTTGCTGAACAATCCTAAAGATATAAGAAATGGTGCCATGAAGGACATAAATCTGAGAGTATAATATCTAAAACTTTATAAGCCACTGTCTTATCCATCCTTTATAATTATTTATTTAATTCTTCCCCAAGATGAGTGCCCCTTTAAATACTGCAAGCTTGACTACTAGTCCAGCCCATTTCTCTTATTCTGGTTGCTTTGCCTCTTGCACTGGTAATGATTCTTCTTGCAGCATGTTATGTAAGCTTCTTGCACCAGTATAAAAACATCTCAGTAATTTCTCTTCAGCCACACTCAAATTCTTCAATGAACTATATCCATCCCTTTAGCTGGGGCTTTTATGTGCAAGACTTGCTCTATTATCCTTGGTATTCTTCATTTTCCTTATCATCCTTCTTTCTCTTGTTCTGTGCTTCTGTGCCTGAGGGTTTTTTCATTAAGACTAGTTTTGGAGAACACAATACTGCTTCACATTTTCAAGTTCCTATCAGTCATGGCAGCATCCATTCTGAAAAGCCAGTGCCTTGGGGCCCAGGGACAATCTGTGTGCCAAATGGGGGCACTTCTCTAGAAAGCAGCTGTGCAGTTGACTTCCTTCCTCATTGTGTCGTCCTTCCCTCTAGAAGATGTAATTCTGAGCATCTTTCCTTCCCATCCCTGGTCTTTTCCCAGGGGATCTTGTACAGTCATCTGACCTGGTGGGAAAGCTAGCATTAGAGCAGGAATATCTCCTTGTTTTCTCTGTGCTCCTACATCCCACCCGTGCTCCTGGTGGCCAGTGACTCTTACCCGGCGCTTCCCAGGTGCCAGTCCAGCCCTCTCTTCTGCTCAAGGAGACAGCTCCTGCTGGTGCTGGGTTAGCATTTCTGTTCCATCCTTGCACAGCCTGTCACAGCCCAGAGACCAATGCCCTTCGGTGTCACAGTTTTAAACCCCTTGGCCATCGCTGTTGCCTGCACTTCCCAGGCACCACAAAGGGCTGCTCCCTGCCCCCTTCTCTTTTCCCGGGAGGCCGGAGCTCGGGAGCTCCGGAGGAGGCACCGAGCAGGGCACAGCGTGGAGTTCCCACACAGCAGTAAGCCAGGCCAGACACCTCCCACAAAGGCAAAATGGGCACAGCAAAATCTACACAGGCAGGCTGTGTGTCTCACCCCCAGAACAAACCTCAGATCTGCAGCATAGCAACTGCACTGACATGGGTTTCATTTTTAAGAACTCCTTACAACAAGTTTCTGCTTATAACATTATTCACTCTTCTGACAGCAATGACTCTGGTGAATAGCTGAGAGGAAGAATCTAAATTTCATAATTCTGTCTAGTTAGTTCAGTCAGCCAAATATAGTGACTCAATGAACAGCCTAGGAGTGTTTTATTTTTTAATACGTCACGTAGAAATTTAATTTCTATTATTTGCATGTTTATTGTTTCAGTATTCTTTTGTGAAGAAATTTGTCCAATAAGTAGAGAAAAGTACTCTTAGGCAATATTCCCAAAACTCAAACAAAAAGTAACTTTATTTTAGTCTTGAAAATACAAAACCCATACCAACCAACCAAATAAACAGCAACAACAAAAACCCAAACAGCCAACCAAAACCAAAAACAACACCAAACAAAAACCCAATAGACAGGAATTTTATAAAGCCTTTATTTTACTATTTCCTACTTCCTGCCTGTTTCTGATATAATTTTGTTCTGACCTCTTATAACAACAGTGTTATAACAAACTATTAATAACCAGGATGAGGTTAACTTTCACACAGGCTTATTTTGAAGATCTGGCCAGGCTGCAATGTCAAAAGGAAAATTGCTGCTTGAGCTTTTAGCCTCATCTCTTAATTCCTCTTTTGTGGTAAATCTTGTACATAGTGTTACATAAAAAACATTTAGTAATAGACAGCTATGTAGGCAGTAAATTTTGCTAAGCAGTGCTGTCCTCAGCATACGACATTGACAGGAGATGGCAGAGGAGGTAAGTTGCCCTCTAACACCTTATATCCTTATTCTGAGTCCATTATCCTAAATGCTGGAAAAGCCTGAACTGAGACCTCTTTGCCATCTGGCTGTCTTTCAATGTTTTCTCCTACAACACCTATCTACATTCTATTTATGGACTGAAGGGCATGTATGGAGCTGGCTCATCACTCCACAAGCCTTTCTTGTATCTGTGGAAATTGCAGCCTCTGATCACAGATTCCTACTTGCAACAGAAGTAATCCTAGCAGTACATTTATTACATATTTCCAAATAAAAGTGAAATCAAGAGAGATTCCTTCAATTTGTGAACCTGTTGTTCACAAATTCAGAAAAACACCTGCAGCAGAGAATAATTCAAACATGAGACCAGACATTAAAGATAAAAAATATCCTAGTGATTAAACACAGATCAACCTAAGATGCACACAATGGAGTTATTTCTCAGGGTTTCTTTTCCATTAGTAATATGTTATCAATAAACCCACAAATAAAAGTATATCAGATTGTCATCAGCCTTTTCTTAACTCACTTGGAAAATATTCATCATCTATATCTGTTTATCGCTCAAGCCCAGCTCTGGAAGTGATTCAAAAAGATTTAACAGAGTTCTCCCAGCTCGGGCTTTATCATAGCAGACTGGCAGTGACACTCCCTGTTCTTCCTGTTTCTTGCTCTTAAATGTTTCCATAAATTAATTTACTGTTATAAGTTCTCATTAACCCTGCCAATTTGGGCAAACACATTGCTTCTATTAAGGTGCAGGCTGTACACATGTTCCATTTGGGGGCTGGTGGAACAGCTTTTCATAAGGATTGTGTCAGCGAAGGGAAAAGAGTATTGACATTCCTCTTTTCTTAGCCAAGAGATTTTCTCAAGATTTCTTCAGGGTGCTATTTGCAAAAAATGGCTCTAATACAGCTGTTGCATCAGCCAAGCATTGTCTTGTTACAATGGGTACTCTGAGTCTGGATTTTCTGTGCTTCTATCTTGTACCAGTCTAATCCCACATCATACAAATCCCAGCCAGTCTTCCAAGTATCAAAAGTCTACAGGTTCTCTCTGTGTTTGCCTTCTTGCACACAATAATTTGCTCAGCAATGAACTGCTGCACAAAACTGCTGTATATTGTCTGCATTAAATATTCCTTTGCCTGTGCAGAATACAACGTGTTAGGGCCAAAACCCATCACCTTCAAATTATTATTATTATTATGTTGCTTTCAAACACTTCCTGTCTTCTCCTTAGAAAAATAATTTTTGAAGACTTTTACTCTATAGTGGATTTTATTATCCTCAACATCTGTGTTTCCTGGCATTGTGTCATGTAAACTTCCTAGTATTACTACATCATATTGTCCTCTGACAGAATCTGAATTTTTTCTCTCATTTATAAAGCAAGCTGATAATTCAAAACTGCATTTTTCCTTTACTGAGCTTTTTCTCTTTATTTTTTTTTTAAATTAAATTCACATGCAGCACTCAGAAATTAATTCAGTTTCTTAAATGGAAGGAAGGTATAACACAAAACCCTGATTTGCAAATTAAAGTTTTCTTATTTTATTGGACAAGTGTGTCATTAAATACAAAAAATAGAAAGAAAAATTCATATCTTCAAAGGAATATTCTAAACAAGGACTTTAGAAAATCAACAGAAGGCTATGAATCCTACTGGGAAAACACAGGGATTTTCAAAATAGTTTTTTAATGGCATGTGAGATATTTTACCTATAATTGGACTCAATTAGATGACAAGATAAATTATTATTATTTTACTCCTTTTTAGTGTTTAACACTTAGGCAATGGTGTACATCAGAGGATCTTTGCTTTACCCACAGCAGAGAGGACACCATTCTGGATAAACATCCAAACCTTCTAAACAAGGAAATTCAGACTTGAGACGGGTGCCCAAAACGCCTTGCCTCTGGTCCCTGCATTGGCACTGGCCAATTTTCCACACACCCCCAAGGTCAGACTGCTGGGGAATCGCTGTGATGCAGAGAGGAGGGTGCAGGCTGGAGCACTGTGGCACAGAAGTGACAGGCAGCTGGCGTAGCGTGGGTGGGAAGGGGGCCCCTCGATGCACTCAGGAGTCTAAGGAAGATAGGGGTAAGGCTGTATGTCCTGTGAATGGCCCATAAACAGACTGGACAGCAAGCCAGCAGCACCCAGTGCCACCAGTCTGGAGAATGCAGAAGATGTTCTCTTCTTGCTCATGGAGTCTCAAATCCCCTCTTGCTGCACTGGCATTTCCTAGTGAACAAACAGTAACAAACACGATGAACCAGCACTGGGAAATATTAATGACTGAGATCCTTTGGGAAAGTCTCATCATTGTGACTTAATTCCCTGGGTATGTCCAATGCTAGCATCATCTTTTGACCTCAAAAACGTTTTTTCAGCACCTGTTGCTCCAGGAAGCTCTGGTTTCAGTGGTTTCAGTTTACCTTACTGACCAAATCAGGAATCCCATAGGGGAGTCTATGAAAAGAATGAGCTTCTATACTGAAAATGAAAGTCAATTATATATTATTATAATGTTTTCTATTCTATTCTATTCTATTTTATATTATATTTTATATTTTACAATCTAATATTCAAGAAAAATTATGTACATTCTCAAGGGTCTAATCCCTCACTGCTTTGTACATATATCCCTTATGAAATTTCACCAGAACTCTCAAAATGTAAAATGCTACCTGACTTTTTTGCACTGTATGTAGGACTAATCTATTGGAAACCAGTGATTTTTAATCTGTGTACACACATATGAGATCTGACACTCAACTTCCCTTGCAGTCATACCTGGCAGCTGAAATATCTTGCTGCCAGCCACAGGGAATGAAAGCATTCCTTTTCCACTTTACACAGTTTTGTAATTACCCCTGACTTGTTTTGTCTGTCCTCCCCTTTCCTTTTTCCTTGTCTGGAAATCAAAAAAGGTATTTAGTTACCAAACTCTCTTCCTACTTTTATGTAATCTAAGAGCTGCCCCTCTAAGGATTTTAACCATATACTCGTAGCTCCTGAATTAAGCAGACAGTAGCAGAGCTGGATCTAATATCTGGAAAGCACAGTCCCTTCCCCAGGTTTTTCTCCCTGTTTGAGCAACATCAAGAACTTCTCATTTTTCTCTCTGTTGAGCAGTGTGAATGCCTGAAGAGCAAATTGCCCCAGTGCCACAGTGAAGCTCTTACAATGAGATAGTGTAATATCAGCCCAGGAAGACAAGGAGAAGGCTGGCATCCTCGGTGCTTTTAACATCCCTGCTCTGACATGAGGTGATGCACTAGCCTGTAAGCGTTTGGCTGCTGGGGGAAAATGTGCAGACATCCTGAGAGATTAGATATGCCCATCTGAGCCTCAAAGAAATGGCAAGTAAATGTGATTGAAACATGTCAGAGTCCTCAGCTTCTGTCCCTTCTCAGGAGACCTTGTCCTGTACGTGTTCTCTAGGGTTTCAGCCAGCTCAGGACACAGGGCTGGGACAACAGGGAGCAGCCCCCAGCCCTCCTTCCCCCTGCCCCAGGCTGCCTGCCCCTGGAGCCCGCCAGGGGGGCGAGGCAGTGCTGGGCACACAGGGAGATAAGGGCTGATGGATGGCGTGGATGGCCTGGGGGGCGAGATAAGGCTGGGACCTGCCCAGCAAGTATGCAGTGGGAGGAGATGCTCTCTGCTACTGCCACAGCCTATCTCCTGCTGCTGCTTGGGAAGCGCTCAGGGCGTGACCCTGTGTTTTTTGCTTTTCTAAAGGAACGTTTCCACCCTCTTGAAGAGAAAGTCTTACCTGGGAAAAAGCTGGAAAGCGAGTTCATACCTTCAAAGGCCTTCCTGGCCTTCCCGACCCACACATGTACACCCTGCTGATTCCTTGTCTTCCTGCTTACAGTCCCCAGTGACCAAAAGTGTTTGGTAGGTTATTTCCCTGCTTCAGTGCCACTTCACACACATCTAATTTTACCTTTGCTTGGTAATATGAAAATCTTCCATCCCTGGACTGGTGTTCTAACATCTTCAAGAGAAGACATAGGTTCTCCATGTTTTATATCTAAGCCATTGCTGCAACTGGTAAAATTCAGTATAACCCAGCAGAAGAGATGCTCCATACTTGTTTTGAAAAACAGTGCAAAATGAGATTTTCAAAGTTGTATTTTCACCCATTTTCCTCACACAATCCTCTTGTATTAAAAAGCCCCAAACCAACTGGTGAGTAATCCTCTGGATAGCTACTAGTGTAGCCCTGACAGTGCTGCTGTCACAAAGATATCTGCAAAGATGAGTGTATTCAGTTTTTTATTAAAATGATGTTTAAAAAGAAAACATTTTTTAAAAATCTGAGGCCATGGAATGTGGGAAATAAGAGCAGACCAAATTTATTGTCCTTTGAAGAGATTTTTAACATTATCAACTGAAGCCTGTAGATGATGTCTTTTCAGGAGTGAAGTCTCTTCAGCAAAGGAGTGTTTAATAATCCTCATGCTCTCATTTCTGTAATAATTTAAGTCTGATATTAAATATGACTTGTTCAGATGTCTCTCTGATACAAGGTATGTGTGTCAGTGTTTGGACAAAGAAAAATTGGATTCATATCTCTGTTATGCTTTCAAATTGCTAGGTCAGATTTGGGTCTCTGGCTGTAAATTCTTCAATTCTATTCTAAGTCTAAGGAATGTGACAGATTTAATACCTAGAATAAGTTATTAACTGCAATGATGCATAAACCAGTGGCACTTTCCAAAAAAGTAGTCTATACTGCTTCTGTTTTCTAAAGAAAAATTAAAGTATAATCCTATTTCCTTGTTTCTTACAGTTCTTGCAAAAATTTTCTTGATTAATCCATCAAGAACTTGAAACTGATGTGCCCCTAAATGCAATCTTCTGAGGTTTTTTATTGCAGTAATATTTCTGTCGGGATTAGTTACCCTTTCAAAATTTTGAAAGCGAGAGGAATTCATACATGCACAAAGCATTGAAGAATCACTAGCTATAAACAGAAAGTGCCTGTATCTACCAAGATGGAAGTTTATAGAAGACTAATAGAGAATTATGGGCTGTGTGGAAAGAAATCAAGAAAGATTGGGCGGGTAGGGAACTTTGCCAGCCTGTGCATGTGCTCAGCTGAAAAATAGATAGAGTGACCTGTTGACTTTGTAAGGCTGAAAACACTTGGATTTGCTGCTCCTACAGGCTACTAAGGTATGGTGGCTCCATGCCTTCCACATCAGCCTGGTTTACCCCTGCTGTCATGGGGACCTTTGTATGGATTGTCGAGGTGGAAGCCACGGTTCCTACACACAGTTTTGCTCTTGAGTGATATATTTTTCTAATTTCTAATTTCTAATTTCTGATTTCTATTCTTCTAACTCACTGGCACAGTTCTCAAGGAGAAGCTGTTATGTTTCCCTCTTTAGGTATTGGATGATGATTTTCAGTGACTACCAAGAGTCTGGAGAAGGCAACCTACCATGCTTGTCAATAAATAAGTTTTGGGTTTAAGGTATAAGGGAATTTGTCCCTGAGCAGCAGCCTAATGGATCACTGGACTGCTGTAAATGTACGTACTTGGAGAGAGGTCTGTGGGAAAAATATACTAATTTTTACTACAAAAGCTGAACCAATAAGAAAAAAAAAACAGACAGGGAAGAATTCCAGCACACAAACCAGATTTGGGAATTCTGGTACGTGAAATGGAGCCATATCTCTCCACAGTTGGTATTTGCTTAATGTAAGCTAAAAAACA
>VZRX01017605.1:19166-32753 GCA_013398075.1 Notiomystis cincta | reverse complement strand
TTAATGTAAGCTAAAAAACAACTGCCATACCTCACATTCCACATCCTGATACCCACAATAATTGGCTAGAGCATTGTGCATATTATTACTGGCTGGCATTTTATTCTCTTTGCAGCTATTTCCATGACTAACTTCAGAAATGAGCACATTTTAAATTTTTTAAACAAATAATATATTTTTTTCAACCATTCCATTACCTTCCTTCGTTGTTCAAAGGGTGGAACTGTGCTCCTAAGTTACTGCAAGAGAAATCATGTAGAGTGTGGACTTGAACTGAGGGCTACTATGTCCCAGACAAAAAGCATAGTTTCAGAATTTTATCTCTCTAAAATTTATCTCTAAATATCTCTAAACCTAAGTCTGAAAAAAAATCATGCTTTTGTAAAAAGTCTGCATCTCAGTATTTGCTTTCAGAAAAAAAACTTTAACTGAAATCTTGTCATTTAGCCCTAAGTAGATACAGATTGTAGTATATAGCATTGGGCAATTCTACAAGAAATGAACTTTAATGAGTGTTATATCCTTTCTGCTTCAACTGTGGTGTTTTGGGAAAACTACCTACTAGGCTAGAGCCAAGAGAATTTTAAAAGCTGTCATGAAAGCCTATGAGAATAAGCCTGGCTTACCTGCAAAGGACAATTTTGCCTTTTAAGCAGAAGAATAATCACAGGACAGGGCTATAATGTATTATCCTCCCAGGAGTGCTCTTGTGATAGTCTTCACTGTGCCCATTCAGAAGCCATGCTTAATAAGTATTAAATATTTACCCTGAGGTAGTACTCTAAGATCTAACAGGTCTTAGCTGCTACCCCACTAAGCACTGGTGATGAAGGTAAATGATTGGAAGATACTACTCTACATTTTGATGATCATTCTAATATATTTATAACATGATTTAACTTGCTTGTCAGGTTTTTCAGTATTATGCGAAGTTATTATATATATATTATATATTATTATATATATGTGTGTGTGTGTGTAGGTATGGGTATAGGTATAGGTGTATGTATATATGATTTCATCATGGCTAAGTGCTTGGGCCAAAGTGATAAATTATAGGAAACCTTGAAGCTGAGACTGCTGTGCTACCTTCAATTCACCGTGTTGTGTCTACTTGAAGCTGGGATCCCGAATCAGTGGGGAACATTCTGTGCCTATAAATCACTACCAGTCATGTGCACACTTACATCCTCACTCTTGTTTTGTTATGAGAACTATTTTCTGTTGTCTTAGGTACCCTTGGCACTTCTGATGGTTTGTGAATAGTTACTCTTACACCAAATCACATGTTGTGCTGTGACAGAGTGATCAGACACATTTTGTCTCTCACACATTATGTCAGGTTGTTGCACAGGGCACCATTCATTACTGGTGTCAACAGCACCCCACCTCCAGCAGCCAGCATGGAAGCAGGAAATACTTCCTTGAAGGGCAGTGGAAACAACTGCAAAGGTGTTCATTAGAGCTGCTTTAATGCTTTGCATAACCAGAAACTGTAGCTGCTGTAGGGAGGTAATAGGTGGACTGGGGTGTGTGAGGTGTGATATAGATCTGTCAGGGAGTTGACTTAGAGGTAAAAGTCCATGAAATCCAAGGATGAGAATCACCACCCTGCCCATGGCACCAGGGCTGGAACTACACCATCTTTCAGGTGCCCTCGAGCCCAGGCTGTTCTGTGATTCTATGATTTGAAAGTGCACACTTCAGAAAATTGCTGCTCTGATCCTCCCACTGCTGTGATAAACCTGGTAATTTGAAAGTTGTGGTTAATTTTTTAAAGGTTAGGGGAAAATCCATTGATTTGGGAAGTAGATCCAACTGAATTGAAATTAATTCTATAAGCACTGAGGTTCCAAATTCTGGTTTTTAGAGAAAATGTAGCATAACATAAGTTGTATCTTTGAAAAAATGTTAAAATGTGCTTTAATTTCATACTTTTTTGATGTATTGAAGGTAGTTTTCATGATGTCATCCAGATAGTTTAAATAAACTGTTTGCATATAAGGTTAACAAGCTGCAGTGGTAGCAGGGTCTGTGTGGGATTATATTAGAATTAATTTGATCAATTACTTTTAGTTCCAGAGGTCTCCAGATGAGCCAGAAGCCAGCATATGCAGTTTGGCAGATGAAGAATCAGTGCAGTCAACACATGCCGTGAAGGTAATGAACATTTTTTCAAACTTCATTTTTCATCCTGAGCAGAGAAGACAAGTAAGCCAAGACACTGCTGCTCAGAGCAGCCAAAATGATAACCATAAATAATCATAATAGAAAGCCCATAGCTTAAATGAAATGGGGAAGGATAAAATAAGTATTTTGCCATTAAAATGATGTTTCTAAACCTCAAATTTTCATTATGATTTGCCCTGGAGTACGTGAAGTTTTCTCAACCTTGAGATGCAGCTTTTGAATTAAAAGATTGCTGAACATTTTCTTTTGATAAACTGCTCACAAGAAGAGGCTGGTATAAACAACATTTAGTCAAATCAGGGGAAATCTTTATAATAATGTATTTAATTTCCACTGCTGAACTGAAACCCAGGAGGATTGATACTATCGGCAAGCTTTCATGGAGGAGAGTGGGAGGCACACTTGTGAAAGGATGCCAAGGGCCCAGTGCTGTCTGGAGCTCCCATGCACACAAAACTTCTGATGACTTATTAGACACTCTTAGCCAGGCTAGAGCTATGAAATAGGGTCACAGATTTGAAACACTCAACAAGAGTAAGCTGCCTCCAGTCCATGTCCCTAATCTGTTTCTTGCTGCTGATAGAAATTTGTTATTGGCTTGAAATTGGTTAATATCCAAACATAATTAAAATGACACCTTAGTGGAAACTGAAAAATTTGACAAGCGTAAAAAAAGTAATCTGTCATGCATTGCTTAATATATATACACTCTACTTTCTTTCAGCTATATTTTCTTTCTTTTCCTGTCTCTCACTAATAACTTCTCTGTATAAGCAAGCTTGATGTACTTAAAACAAATTATTCATAGGCCCATGGATACCAAACACTTTGATTTTTTATTAAGAAATATAATAATGTTGGTCTTCTAAAAGAAGACTCTTTTATATTTAAATGTCTAAGTGTGGATTTAGAATATTATCTTTTATTATAAATTTTACATTTAGCTGTAGGTGCGTAGTTTCATGTTAAGTTGAAATTGTCAAGTGGTTTACACGAGTTAAAAATATAAATGTTAGGATTTGTGTTTCATGTTATGCAGGATTAAGACAGAAGCTAATGCAGTTTTAAAAATCTCTCCTCATTACAAATCTGATGCATGTGTCAGAAAGGAGAATTTAGTTTGACTATTTCCATGCAATTTTTTAAAATGACAACATTTAAAAGTAAGATGAAGCCAAAATGAGTTAGATTAGATCTGCTAAAAATATTTTAATCAGAATTGCTTATACTTTCAAATTCTTGTTTCAACAAAAATCTGTGATAGCAGTGTTTGCAACTCAGTAATATTTTAACAGTATTTTGATAACTTTTCCTCCTATTGAAACAGCAAAGATAGCTAAATTCACTGCAAGCCATCCAGTTTTAATTTTTAAATGTCGAGATTCACAGTGTTACAGTATTTTCAATTTGCACGCGTAAAAGCAAATTTCAATCAAACAAGCCATGGTGGCCAGACATCTGGTTTGTCTCACTTCTCAGAACAGTTTGTTATCCATGTGCAGCTACTGCCAAGTGATTTTCTTCATGTTCATACCTTGGCATTTTTCAGTCATGCAGCCACTGTTTTGTTACCTCTGAACAGAGATTCTGGGCAGAAATCCTGTAGTTCACTTGGCACGCGGATTATTGTCATGTAAGTTTTAATCTGCACTGTAAGAGTAGAGATGGGGCCTATTAGAGGCTGTATTGCCCCTGTCTTCTTCCTTCACATCTCCCACTGTTTTTTCAATAGCTCAAATAAATGCTCTTTCAGACTTTTCCATTTGCAGCTCCTGAAAGAAGCAAGCTGTACATAGTGCAGGCACGGCTGGCAGCGGGTGGCCATCAGGTTCACAGCAAACCAGGTCATTAAGACTTGCAGTTTGCAGGGAAAGCAGGAAATTTGGCATGTGCAATCAACACCCACAGTTCATTAAATGCCTCTCAGTTGTCATGGGTGATGTTCCTGACAAGGGGGAGCAACCCACTGCAGTCAATTTTGATAACATTATTTCCCTATCAAAAATTTGGCTACCACAGCTATAATGAAATGTTGACAGTGGGTGATTTTAAATGTTTCCAGTGTTCAGGTGCTGGATCATACCACTCACAGTTGCTTTCACCACAGCTTTTACTAGACAGGAAACTCTACCTTCACCCTGCCTCTGCAGCATTATTGGCTGTCAGGACATGTTCTTTCAGGCTGTCGTGCGTGCTCTGTTTTATCTGGATACGTAACAATGCACATCTGAAGAAATGTTTATTGACTTCAGCGAGATTTAGAGTTTAAATGTCTGGGAACACTCAAGAAAACTAATACAAATTAACTAAAGGTGTGAATTTAAAGTTGTGATTACTTTAACTGCATTATGTGCACATTCTCATTCAAAATTAAAGCGGCCCTAATTCAATTTAACTACATTTACTTCCAAAGTAAATTAATACATTCTAAATGAGAGTTGGCCACACAGAAACTTAAAGTGGTTTAGCCAATCTATTTTAAAAGTTAATTCAGATTGATTTTTCTGCATGTTCTAGACAAAAACATCAGGTCTTAAATGGAATGTGAAATCCTATTTCATTTAGGTGTGTAGTGTAAAATGTTACTTGCTATTTCCTCTAAGAATTATTCTGCATATCTGCAGCCTATGTCTTATACCTAAAGATATTTTCTAAGGATCAAAATACTACTTTTGTCATGATTTTCTACATTACCATTTCTTTTCAACAGAGGATTCCTAGAGGTATATCACTCAACCTCTCTGGACCTTAGCTTAGCAGTATCTGAGTGTTTTTAAAGTAAATGCTTTTATGTCAGGCTTTGAAAGCTGTTGCAAGTCTTCAAAATGAAGAAAAATTAACATATTATTATTATTATTATTATTATATCATGAACCAGCACAAAACTCAGGGCCATGAAGAATATGTCAGTAAAAGAAGGCATACCAGGCTGGCTTAGAAAAGTCATTGTGAGATTAATACAGTATACATGCACACATACAGATCCAGGCTCCCCTTAGATTAAAAAATAATGGCTGTGGACCACAATGTGTAACAGCAGAGATCCACATTAACTGCTGGACTGCTGTTAATGTCATACACTTATTTACTGGCTCCTATAGGAGCAGCATAAAATGCAGCAAGAAAGATGATTGCAAATGATTCTTGTTAACAACCACCCCTATCAATACAGAAGTAGTTAGTGATGTTTTCTTTCTTAGACCATGATATCATACAATATGTTTTACCTACTTATCAAATTCAGAGCAGGAGAAGAACAATTATTTTTACAAAGCTGAAGCATGCTGTATTCTCCCAGAGAGAACCATTAGTATTGTTAGTTCACCATTAGCTCAAACAAACACATTTGCTGATTGACTGATAGATGGGCAGAAGAACAATATTTATGGAATGTATAACCTGCAAAGATAAGTTAGAGGAAGACTTATGAAGTGCCTCAGTGAGTTAGTATAACAAATTTTACTGGTGGTCAATAAAGATTTGTGCTCCTAACCTTCTTGGTGGTTTTGATGAGAAAGGAAAGATATGCCTGCCTATTAAAGTGCAGCTGTACAAATCCTAGTATACTGCTTTTAATTTAACTAAGGGTCCCTGGAGAGCTTCTTTTCTGATAGCACACACTAAGACTGCCCTGATGCCATGACTGTTATTGTTATCAGTGCTTGTTCTATGAGGCTGGTGTGGAAAAACTACCACATATTACAGCCACACCTTCATTTGATTGTGTAGTTGTACCTGACCAGAACAGTGTCTTTGAGAAATAGACTACTATTTAAATTAGGTTAAAGAAACATTTTGGGCTGTGAAAGTCAGGGGTAGGAAGAACTTTTGGATTTTTAAAGTTTGAGTTATGAAAGGAGGGATAAGAATTCTTGAATTAACTTACAACTGGAATAATTTAAATGCCTAAATTCAGTGTACAGGTATGAATTTATTCATGCTTAATACATCATAATTTTAACACCTGGCCTTAAAATCTTTTCTTCTCTTGGATCAGTTGGTCTTTCAAAGAAATAAATGTACGAAATCTTCCAAAATCAAATACAGAATGTCCAGCACAGTGTCACATGTTTAGATCTAAAGCAAGGTAAATTCTATCTTTCAGCACAAGCCCATCTAGAAGCTACACAAAAATTTAAGCTTTCAGTGTGTTCAAGCTGTATTTTGAATCCAAAACCAGTTATTGTTGCTCACAACTACTTTTTCATGCTTATTTGTGGCTATTTATGAAAAGGATATTCAATATCTGAGGAACTTCCTACAAGGCGTTTCAAAGTCACATGAGAGTAAAAAAAAAATTACATCATCTTTGGAAAAATATACAGATGACAAACCTGTTATTCACATTCATGTCATATTTTGTGTGCTACCCCAAAGCACTTCATGTTACATCTGCCTTCTCCAGAATTTGTTCTTATGTTGATAAGAGGGGGATAATTTGATACACAATAAAACACACTGAAAAAATGAAAAGCTTTAATCAACTATGGAGTGAATTGATTCAATTTTCTATTTGGTAAAGTCTATGTAGTATTTCTCCCTGAATGTAAAAAGATTTCTCTGGGACTGCTGAATCAAAACAGTGATAAGAAGGGCATATATTCACTGAAAATTTTAAACAGCAGTACCGACCCCATGGTTTATTTAGAGTAATGTTGGTTAGTTGATCTGCTAAGGCAGTATATTAAACATATACTGCATGTGTGCAAGCTGTAGTTATGATGTAATAAAGCTGTCCAAAACCATCCTAAGATGAGAGCTGTTTGTGAAGCCAAGCCTACAGCTCTGGCTGGCAGAGTGTGAACATGTTGGGGCTGGATGACCTCCAGCAGGTTGCAATCCTTTGCACAGGTGCCTGGCAGTTCAGCTGTGGCAAAAGGGGCTCCCTGAGCTCTCCCTGAACAGTGCCTTACTGTCTTAGTGCAGGACCCTGCTTGGGTGCAAGGGTGTTAGTTTAAACCACTGCCAAATACAGTGATTTATCAGCTAAGCATGTCTCAGGGGACTGTGCTCGAGCCTGTGCTGCAGCTGCACAGCTGGTGCTGCCCCTGAGGGAGAGGAATGAATGCCACCTCTACTCCAGTGTCAGCACAAAGTAATGTTATCTGGTGCCTCTTGTGAAGTCCAACTACAGAACAAGTCATTAAAACCAGCAAAATTAAGAATGAGGAACTCATTCTGATTAGGCCCAGTGGAAAAACCTGTAAAACTACCGAGCTCTGAACTTCTAGATTTTGCTATTATAACAAAGGAAATTAAAATATCTTAACTCCTCCTGTCTCTGTCATCTGTCAATAAAATTTAGGCCTATTTGCTATTCTTCTATGACAAGAATTAATCACATAGAGATTCCTTACATCAGTAGTATGTGAGGAATCACTTGCTGCATTTGTGGCATCTTTAACACTGAATTTCCTACTTGAATGAGTTTTGGAATTTTTTAATCATAAATGGATTTGGTGAGAACTCCTTGAAACAAGCAATTTTTTCAAGGTCGCTTAGTCATCTGGGAGGCATGCACATGCATTGCACCACCAAGGAGTGTGTCCTTGTTTTGGCTGGGATTGAATTCATTTTCTTCCTAGTAGCTGGTATGGTGTTGCATTTTGGATTCGGTATGAGAGTAGTGTTAAGAATGTTTTAGTCATTGGTAAGTAATGCTTACCCTAAATTAAGGGCTTCTTAGTGTCCTTGCTTTGGCACTGAGCACAAGCAGCTGGGAGGGAGCACAACCAGGATACCTGATCTGAACTGGCTGGCAGGATATTCCATACCACAGAATGTTATGTCTAGTGTTTAAACTGGGGAGAGTCAGCCAGGACCTGCTGAGCTGATGCTCAGCAGTCTTAAGCTGTGCTAGAAGAAATTCAGGCTAGGCATTAAAAAACAATTCTCAATAGAAAGCATGGTTAAGTATTGGAATGGGCTGCCCAGGGAGGTGGTAAAGTCATTATAGTTTTTAGAGTTTTATAAAAGAACAGGTGTGGCACTCAGTGCCATGGTTTAGTTGATAAGAGGGTTTTAGTTCATAGGTTGGACTCAATGATCTCAAAGGTCTTTTCCAACCTAGGTGATTCTGTGATTCTGTGGCTCAGGGACAGTCTGGGCATCAGTCAGCAGGTGGTGAGAATTGTATTGTGCATCACTTCTTTCTCTTGAGTTTTATTCCTCTTTCTCTCTCCTATTTATTACTACTACTACTGACATTAGTATTATTATTATATTGTATTTCATTTCAATTATTAAACTATTTCAAACTTAACACTCAACCAAAGTGCAACTATAGCATGGTAAGTTCTTCTCCTCCAGTAGAAGTCACAGCATCTGTGTAAGTTTTCTTGCAGGATTTCATGCTCTTCTTTTCAAGATTTAAAGTTGGCGGCAGATTAGTTTTGATTATCCTTTTAAGAGTTTTCAGGATGGAATGAGTCATTCCCACAGTGTAGTAGAGAAGTCCTTCTGATAGAGCTTCTGCAACAACCAGGTGTCTTTTGTATGGGTCACAGCAAATCTTCCAAAAAGGTATCTTTTAGTACCTTGGGTGCCCAGTCACAGGGAACAACTCACAGCTCTTTCAGCCCTTGGTGAGTGCAGCACAGAAGGACATCACTGCCTTTAGACATTTACAGTTCAAGACAAGAAAAAATAGGCAATAAAAACAGAGGGAAGAGGCTAACAAAATGGTACAGTAGGCCTGGTATACATTAAACATTCAAACAGCAATAAAAACATTAAAAAATCTCTATTTCTAAAGCACTTTGTAACTTCAAAAAACTGGAAGGGACCAGTACTGCAGTATACAGAATTCCTGGCCAAAAAAGGGTTAAGGGGACAAAGACCAGATTTTACTAAACCTGCATCTTTGTTTGAGACTCTCCGTCTTCCATTCTGCTAAATATCATGATTTATTCTTTACATCCCTTCAGTCATCCACACACAGACACAAGTTCTTACACATTCAGAACCAAAACTACCCTGTGTTGATTTTTAGTATGATTCAAAATTCATTCAATGTATCTATACTAACAAGCACCACTAGGAAAACAGAATTAAATAATAGTCCCTAGCAACTGTGTTTCACATATACACAGAATTGTTTAACATGATAACCCTATTGATCAAAACAGAATCTTATCTGAGTGTTGAAAGTTAATACTGGAATTTCAAAGACATTCTTAATCCAGATGTACATTTTCTGTGGTTTTAGGCTTCAATATTAAATATGGTAAAAAAGAACATTCCAGTGCTTTTCTTTTCTCTTTAGCAGCAGACATGCAATTTTATTTTATTTTTCTTAAAAAACATATGTTCATTTTGTTCAAATTTTAAAGAAAAACTGACTACTCCCCAAAGAACAGCATACTCCAACCTAAAAGGTAAGAATTTGATATTGTTACAGGTTAAAAATACACCTCAAATTAAAGGCTGCTAAGTAATTCGTTTGACCTAGAAGAATTCCTGCTTCATGATGTTTGCAGGCAAGGGAATAGAAATTTGCATCTGCTATATACAGAACAGGCTTGGAAGGTTACCCACATTGTTTCATGGACTAGATAGTCAGTTCTAAATCCTTGACTGTGTCTGAAGAACACCTTTGCATTTCAAAGGAGCTGGGAGTCTCATCAAAGTCATCCCTACATTTTGGTGTTTTGGATCGGGCACTTAACTGTCTTCTCTTGTGGCATTTTTTGAGGCTCACTCAGCTTGTAGCAGGTCTGAAGGATGAAGATGCTAGTAGCCAAAGATTGTGGGCACAAAGAGTGGTCACCAGCCAAAGAGAGGCCAGCACCAGAGCTGCTCCAGTGGCTTCGTGCTGCCAGATGCTGCTTATACCAGGGCACTCCGCCTGTGCCTTTAGGAAGCTGTCTGCACTGGGGTGGAGAAACAAAGACATCTCCTGCAAAGCAGACACGTTCTCTCAGGCTTAGTCTTGCTCACTTGATCGTAAGATCTTTTAGATGGAGCCAAAACCAATGGTGTTTATACATGGCCTAACCCAGGGGGCTCCCAGTGGGTGACATGGGCTCATGTTTGCTATTGCATTACAAAATATTAAGAAGCTATTGTGCTATGTCATTATTATTCAGTGCATGCCAGAAAGTGCAAACTGTGTTTTTGAAAAGCCTCCAGAAAAAGTTAATCTAGCTCTGTAGTTCTGCAGTGTAATGAATAGTCACTTTCTAGCCAGTCAGAATTCTAATTACAGCTCACTGCAAAGAGACAAATGAATTTATCTGCAGTCTCAGTTTGCAGCGCAGGCACACATATGCACAATGAAGTGCATGATGAATGATGATGAATCCATGATCCCTTCTATATTCCTTTCTCAAAGCATAGGATTTGATATCTGTTCAAAGCACAAAAGGAAGGATAAACAATCATCAGTCATTTTTAACAAGAGAAGTTTAGTAAAGGGAAGAAAATAAAATCTGTCTTCAGTTTATGCTACCGATAAAAGAAACAAAATCAAATGTTGAGCTTTTGAGGGAAAGCAGTGAGAAAAAACAGCCCTTAGGTACAAAAAACCCAACCCAAAACATAAAAAAATCACCCACCCTATATGAAAAAAATAGCAAGCCCAAAACCAAAAAAAAAAGAGAACCAAAACAAACAAACAAAAAAAGCCTCCACACCTTGACTAAGTCATTTTGGAGTGGGAAAAACAGAAAAATAGATAAAGGGGACACTTTGCTGTATTCTCCATGAACCAGAGACCTAGACAAAAGAAGGTAGCTCCTAAGCCACCACTGCCTGTGTTTGAGAAGGGTGTCCTAAAGATATCAGAATGACCCCTGTGAGCACGGGTGGAGTGACCTCTCTGCCCAGCAAAGCCACCACTGTGAGCATTCCAGCAGTGGCTACCTCACACCAGGCTTACCCCTGGCTTGGTAGCAGTCAGTGCATTCAGGCTGAAGTATTTTGACAGGTAGGAGGATACCATGGCACAAAGCCATAGTACCAGTGCTGAGGAGAGAGGGGAGAGGCTTTGCCAAAATATACTCCCTCAAAGGTAGCTGCTTACTGTAATCACACATCATTTATTGAGTATGAAAGACAGTCTGATACAGGCAGGGTGCAATGACCTTGCAATTCATTTCACTTTTCTTTGTCACAGACAAGACACAGCTGGGTCAGACTGAGGTTCTTACCCACTATCTGGCCAATATGTGCTTTTCCCCCCCGTGCCTAGCATTAGTTTTCTTTACACAGACCAATTAGGAGAAATTCCTCTCAGAAGTTAGCAGGTCAGAGAGAGTGCAGGTGTTTACACTGACCCAGCTCAACTGCTCCCTGCTGAATCTGTCCAGAGCACTATCCAGCATGTCAGTGGTCTCCAGACACCATAGGGACCTTGCTGACCTTGCCCATGCTTGCCCAGAGTGGAAAGGGAGACCACCAGGACTTCTTCCAGAGATGTTCCAAATACTGCATGTCCTTGCATGGTGCATCATGGAACTTATCAGCCTGGTCTGGCAGAAAAATAGGGTTTTTTTCAGAAGGCATTTCAGAAACATCTTAGTGCATCGGTCTGGGTTTCTCATTATTGGAATGTACAGGCTTTATTAAATGTATCTGTGCAGTTCCATGTATCCATGGTTTTCCTGAGTTTCAACAGGTTCATTAGCTTTGTGACAACATTACTATAGATAAGATATTTATACAGAGTAAGATGAAACACATGTAAAAATATTAACCTCGTTAGGTAGCTCTATGTTTTAGATGCTACCCAGTGTCCTGAGTTCTTCTCTTATCTGCAAGTCCTTTTGTTTAAGTAATTAGGGTATTTTGTTGACACTAAAAGGCTTGAAGAGTTGAATGTCTTAGAAAGTTTAAAAGTATACTTTCACCTCCTTTCACTGCACCCAAATTCCCTTTCAGTCTTCTCATAGCATACAAACTGTGCCATACTCCCTGGAAAATTGACTGATTTTGTTGAACTCTATAGACAACCAGGATAAGTATATTGTTGACACATAAGCAGATAAGAGGATGTGGGCAAATTTTGGCAGGTGACCCATCTAGTGACATGACAAATGTGCTGTTTTCCAGCCATGTGCCATAAACCAGCATGTAGGCACTGCCTTTTTTTAATCCATAGCACACATTGCATAGATGGGACAATTATGAGACCTGTTCTTATAAAATAGATGTGCTGCAGGTAGTAAATATGGATTTATTTTCTTAATGTGTTCAGTTTCAGAAAGTCACTAACTCTTAATGCACATAGTTGCTGAGAATCAGAATGTGTATTCATTTAGTAGGATCTAAGTTATCCTGTGGCAAATATCCTTTTTTTTCAGCTATACTGTAGTTTTATTTTTTGCTTAATTTCTCCTAATTAATATTCTGACAGTGATCACTATTATTTTCCCAGGAAAGCCATGCATTATTTCATTTTGGCTAATCAGATCTTCCCCCTTTGTTACTCTTTTCTCTTTGTGTTTTATAGAGCATTAATATGTTTTACATGTGCTTGCCTGATCTCCTGCTTTGAGGTAAAAAAATTCATAGTGCAAAATGCAGACCAAGAATTTTTCCTCAGAAATTAAATGAAACCAAAATATTCACCTCTGTAGTACTTTTACAAATCAAAGGGTAGGGGAAGGATTTAGGATTCTCTCTGATGAAAAAAAAAGAAAAAAGGCTGTAGAGAGTACTAAAAGTCCTGGATACAGCCACAGAAGGTAAAGGGTGTACAAGGTAAGAAAAACATTGTGTATGCCCCAGTCTTTGCAACATTTACTCCCTGGCACTTGGGATGCTGCTAAAAAATAACACCTTATGATGGATTTACAAGAGCAAAAGGAGACAATCTTCAATTCTAGTAGAGCCACCCGAAGTCCCCACAGAGCTGGGATTCAGCCACTTTAAGAAAGGTTTCTCAAAGGCACCACATGGTGGATGTGGCAGAACTCAGACTATGGATTTGTCCTGAGTCCCTCCTGTATTTTGTAACACTTAAAGTCATGCAAAGAGGTATCATGCTGGAGGAGTTGGAAAAACAAATTCAAAATGAGGTAATATGGCTGGGGAAAATAGGCTCATGAAACCCAAATCTGACATTAGTTTTTGGACTTCCTGTTACTCTGGGAATTATAATGTAACAGTTTTCTTCATAGATTATAGGCCATCAAGTAAAGAAGTCTTTGAGATTTTTACTATTTGCACAACATAAAATATATCAAGTTTATCTACTTTCTCACAGTAAATGAGAAAATGATAGAGCTGATCTCCAAACTGAGTTTTATTATCAGCAAACTAATTTCACAGGCACTGCTGGTGTAATGTCCTGAAGTACAGTCCATGTCAATTCTTAGAGTGCTTCTTAGAGAAAAACTCACTAAAAATTCAATTTCTAGATGCCTTCTGGTGAATCAGCTTACTAGTTTCAGCCTT
>VZRX01017605.1:0-15284 GCA_013398075.1 Notiomystis cincta | reverse complement strand
ACTTTTTTGATTTATCATCTTCAAGGCTCTATGTGCTTTCATTATGGTACTGTTAGAGTTTCCTGTTACTGCAGCTCACTTTTCTTGCCACAGATAAAGAAATGTACCTTGCATAACTCCTAATATTTTATGGGTATTTATGGAATCTGGGCATTTCCCAGATTCCACACTTAAATGGGCAATCACCACCCAAAAAACTGCTCAGTCAACAGCAACAACTGCAAATCACCATAATTCTTCCATTTATACAAGAANTTGGGTATCCATTCCAGAGTAGCACTTGAATGGACAGCAGTTCAGCAGTGGCAGAGAATGGTATTGGTTCCTCCAGTTGGTCCCGAACCTGACAGTGGCACTGGCTGCAAAACTATGCAGATAGAGCAACAGCTACTAAAAGACAGGAAGAAAGGAGGGAAAACGAATCATGACGGAGCCTGAAAATTGATGGCAAAACACTCTGCAAGAATTTATATTATTGAAATCCAAATTTAGTGTAACAAAACAGTTTTGATAAATCATGGGTGGCCCATATGCATCATCATGGAGTGTAGAACATTACAACTCTATTCTCCAGGCATTTTTTATCAATTTTATAAACTATCCTGTTTTGCAGAGTTATTTCCTACCTTCAGGTTTACATTGCATGTAAGAACCTTCCAAGAAACAGGAGGGATTTTTCCCTAGAATTTTTTTCCAACACATCCGATTCCTATAAGTACATGGGTAGGAGGTCAGCCATCACTTTTGGCTTGGCTTTCAGTCATGCTACTGGCATGAGATCCATCCTGAAAGAGTAGAGAAGGGAATCTGATGTCCAGAGGAAACCACAAGCAGCTGCCAAAGAAGTGAGGGAGGGAATGAGCTGCTTGGACCCAACACTGGACAATCATTGTGTCCTTATGTAGCGTGTCCAGAACACAACACAAATTCAATCAGAGCAGAGAAAAATGGACTGGGAATGCCTCAGGATGATTATCAACAACTACCAGCATAATTTCTGTGCTTATTGAGTTTCCATTTTCTTCAGTGAAAAGATACTGTACTTCTGAAGGCTCTTCTATAGTAAGTCATTTCGCTGAGTTCTCTTTGCACCATTATCTGTGAAAATAACAGAAAATAGGGCAGAAGCTAGAAAACAACAATTCTAGAAAAATAATCTGTACAATAGCATAAGGAGTAAAAGGAAAACAAAATACACATTTACCAGAGCAAAATGTGGTAAGGCAGGCAGGGAAGATCACTATATTGTCCCAGGTGCTGTTAAGGACTTTTCCCTCTACCTTTAAATTTTCATATCAGTTTTGTTCAATAATAAGAATGAAAACCAAAAAATTATAAGTTTTACTAACTGACCTGTGCATATTGTCAGACAGGAGAGAGATGAACATAAGGCAGTGTGATGAACCAGAAGTTTCTTGAGGTCCATCCCAACTCCATCTCCTACAATCCCATGATAAGGCAGAATCTTATCAGAGACAGATACCTAACTGACAAAAGTAACTGATCATGTTAAACAAATGTGAGAGACAAGATCATTTTTTAAAGAATTCTTAAGGAAATACTGTACAGGATTTATATTGTGACGGAATGATCTAAGTGATTTTGGTTTATGTTTCAGGATTACTATTTGCTTCACGTGAACTGGAAGACTTGTTTCTGTTGGATGCTTCCCTTTTAAAAAAATCCCCTGTGGCTTCTTTTTCAGATATAAATAAAATTGACAAAAAATATGTGGAGTGTGGATGAAGGAGGAAAAACAACAGATCCAGACTCCCTGGTACCATTCAGTGGCAGCAGATGCCAAACATAACAAGTAAGTTTTACAACAAGCATTACCAAATAGTCACCTTTCTCATGAAAATTCTGAGGCAAGAAAAAAATGACAGTTTAATTCTGTGTCTCTTGATAAGCACTTTTCCACAATCCATAAAGTGTGGCTATCTCCAATGTAATGAGAGAAATCAATGCTTGCTCTTGCATTTAGAGCTGGAGTCTATAACTGAGCATACCCTGCAGAAATTTTGTAGGTCCAGCCTCAAGAGATGGCACCTTGCCACCTAGAATGAAGAGAGTGACCCAGTCTGCTCCCTATTCTAAGGCCACATATACACAGATCACTCATGAAAAACATTGTCCAAAATACTGTAAAGGGTCTCTTGAAAGAGTCGGTTCACATTTCACCAACACTGCACATATTAGAATGTTTTGTTATTATCTGCCCAAAACTTTTCCATATCTAAATGAGATTACTTCTTGTGACATTGTGAGGGAAATGCAAGATTGTCCACCATCACTGTTCTTTACACCATTCTTTCAAACTTATCATATATTAGATTAATATCACATCCTTCATTGCTTCCTCAGTTTTCCCTCAGAGATTATGGTATTTAATTTTTATCCCTTTTTTTGCTGTTCCTTGAAGTACTTTTAATTAGTCTACATCTTTTTTGCTGTCTTCTGCAGACATACAATATTCTTGGCCTGGGGCCTAAACATTAAATAAAAAAAAAAACAAAACTGTTTCTCATGCCTTATGTAAAATGCTGCTGTTAGTAAACCCATAACGGAAGTGCAGATGATATTTTGATTTCTTGCTGGTTAGTTCTTGTTTCACATTTTTGTGTTTCATATTTTCTTCCTGACTGATACTTTTTTTTTAGTCCTAGCAGACAGTTTTCAAGTTCTTTAATTTAAAAATTTAATCCTTTTTCAGTCTTTCACTTATCTATACAATAAGTGCAAAATTATTAAGCCTGAACCTGTTTCATCAACTAAATCACATTTGAAGGACTGGCCAAGACCTGTGCTATCAGCTTTAAATTATCTTGGCATTTTGGCTGTGAAGTGTTCACTATTCCCTTTTGATAGGGCTTGTTGACTCACTGTGGTGGTAGATGGAGAGATAAAAACTTCCCACCAGTTTCAGATAGCTTTTCTGGGAAGCAGATGTGTCTTTGAAAATGCATATTATGGTAATTACTGAAAGCTATCAGGGGAAAAGATTTTTCTAAGGACAAAAGCTACTTAGGGTTTTGGTTCAGTAATGTGCAATGGCTCTGACTCAGTAGATTTGTATTTCTCAATATTGCAAGTTATTTCTTACTCCTTTTAAAATTCGTATATTCATCATCTTCTTGGACAGACAATGCAAGAAGTATTTTTTACTTGTCTAATTGGTGCACAATTTTTTTTTTTCTGTAGTAAATCTTTTTTTACCCATTTTGTAAAGAAGGACAAAGACAAGCTCCAGTCACATTACTTTCACAGTAAGTTTTAGTGCACATAGTTCTCTGCCAGTGTAGCTACTTGATCAATATAGAGAAATGGTAACCCCTGTACAGTTGAGGTTGGGAATTTACCACCAGAGGGAGTCTACCTAGCCCCACATGCAGAACAAAATATGCTCTGATTTCACAATTTCAGACTGTAGATTTTACAAAAAAGTCTGAGAATACAAAATATAATAACATGAGTGGCAACCTTGAAGTATGTTCTGAATATATACTGTGTTACCAAGTGTAGTGTAAACACCTCTGTTAGAAAAGGAAAATGATGTATCTTAAATTACTGAATTAATGAAGTAACATGTTGCTTATGCCAGCTTTGACATAAATGTCTAATAAAAATAAAAGCCAACACATTGTTTTTCTTTAAGAAAGGATAATATAAAATTCTTTGACTGAGACCAATGAATTTTTCCACAAGTAACATTCTCATCTAAAATAACATGTTCCATGTCAACTTAGCAAAATGAAATATATTGTAGGCAATAGCTTAGAGCTGTTATAAGAGAACGAAAGGGTCACTAGTTCAAAACAGCATTTTCTTAATTTTTTTTTACTGTGGTTAAAACATAGTATGAGAATTTCCAAATGCTGATGCTTTATGTTCAGGATCTCTTAAGAGAAGTGGCTTTGAAACAACATTTACTCTCTAAAAAAAAAAAAAAACGTAATGCATTCTCATAATTCTGAAGTCATAATTACAAATCCATTAACAGTTTCCATTTGATTTTATTTGAATATTCTAATACTTGGATCTAATAAGTAGCACAATGCCAGCACTTTAGTATTCTATCTATCAGAACATCAGAGACGACTATATTTCCTCAGTTTTAAGAGGCTTAAGTAAAAATGTATAAGCCTCTAAAAAAAACTGAATGAATTTCTCCCATGTAATATTCAAACAAGTTATGCTGATAATTATCTTAGCATGCAAAAGTTGTTTAGATCATATAGAAAGATGTATTACATATTTTTAGATTCTACCCTGAATCTCACATTATATATGCAAAAACTAAGCAAATAATCATATGTTTATATGCCTCCTTATGTTCTCACTGGCAGTTTTCAAGACACCTCCTGAATGCTGCAGCTGTATCCTCAGTATGCCATAAACACAGGCGCAAGAATTCACAACACCTCAAATGCACCATTCCTCCCCAGTCCCCATCCACTCATCTGTGCCCAGTCAGAGGATGGAAGGAGCCCTGCTGCAACATTTCTTGGAGCCTGGACAAGTTAGAGTGCTGTGCAGGGGTAGGATCCAGTTCTCTGCGAGACGCTTGGCCTTCCTCATCTTTTCTCCATGAACAGTCAGTGCCTGGGCCCGACAATTTGTATCAGGTTGCAGAGCACAGCAAACATCTGTCTTCACAGGTTCCTGCTGCCTAAACACCTGTGCAAAAGCACTGGTGCCAGAAGTGCACTTGGCATTCCTTACAGTCCCCCCAGCCAACACCATTTCTACCATTTCCAGAGTGCTGCCTCTGGACAAGCCCTGATACAGCAGCAGCCTGCTGCAAGAGAAACATGTGCCAGCACTGCTTTTTCAGCCCTTTCTTGAGGAACAGGCACACCAAAGTCACCCTGGCACATGGACAGTAAATGCTGGGGCAAATGGCAGTATCACAAAATGAAGAAAGAGTACCTATCAGAGGAACACCCCTGCTAACATGCCCTCAGGGACAGCAGTGATGGTGAGGACCACACAGACAGTCCAGAAGTCTCTCCCTGGGTGACCGACCCACAGGAACCAGCACTCCCTCCTGAGGGGGCAAGCTAAGCCCTGTGGCTGCATGGACTGTGCTTCATCCTCTTGTCCTCCATGGAACCAGCCCTGTTTTCTGGGAAGGAGATGGACATCTCTTCTCCACACATCACAGGGAAGGCAGCTGCTTTCTCTGGTTGTGGCTCTTGCTGCACAGAGAGCCCCAAGGGGAGCTTCACTTGGATGCAGGCAGGCCCCTTCCCAGCAGGTGCCTGCTGCCAGCCTGGCAGAATGCACTTCCGTGAACTCTCTGGAGTGTTCAGGTAAAAGTCAAAGAAACTAAAGCTCAATCCACACAGGTGTGCATGTCCAACCCTTTTGATCTCACCAGAAAACAGGTACCTGGAGGATCTTGGGTATGTGAAGTAAATTTTTAGGTAAAAAAGCATGAAACTGGTGTCACTGCATGTCTATGCAAATCAGACTTGTATGCATTGCCTTTCTAAGTAGCCAAATGTAGGATCAGAGCAAAGCAACAGCCACAACAAATAAAATTACAGTCTTATCCCAACCACTAAAAAAATTGTTCTCCAAAATGAATATAGGGTAAATCTGCCAAATTTCAACAACCTCATTATTTATATTTTAAAACTTGAAGACTAATTAACCTTATAAGTATTTAAGTTGGTTTTTCTGGGGGTGACTCTACATCACATGAATATTTAAGCCTTTCTGAAAGTTTCAACTACTATGTCTAAATCCAGATTTTAGTGCTGAGCCAGATTTATTTAATTCTTAAAGATCTAAAGGTACTGCAACTGAACAATACTTCAATCATTAGGTATGACATGGTAAGTATTCTCTAAACTTGAATCTTGATTCTTAACAATTGTTCAAAACCACTATGTTTTCTTTACCTCTACTCACGTGTGCTATTCATTATTTATTTGCTGTACAAGAACTATATAATACTTTTAGTCCTGTGTCTCTGTCACCAAGTGCAAGTGGGAGCTGTTTTCAGACCACTTGAGACAAAATCAGTCAGACTTTTTGGAGTGCAAACCCAACTGGATCCTGCCTGGGCTGCCAAAATCATCTCTAACCGTGCCTCTCAGCTGTCTGGTTCAGCCAGCAATAAAACAGGGCAACAAAAAACAGAGCACAAGCGCATCCTCTGCTAACGCAGAAGCAACTGGGCCAAAGTTAAGCTGGGCCAGGTGACACATCTGCTCAGAGCAGGGACTGCTTCCAACCCATGCCTTGAACTGCTGGTTGCCACTAAGTGATTCCCAGCAAGTGGATCTTATTTGTTTGACCATCCATCCGACGGCTTCCAACAGTGACCAGCTCCACTGAGGCGAACGGCCAGAGACAGCTCCCAGGTGAGCAGCTGGGGAACAGATCTTCATCACACCACGGATCTCAGCATCTCTGGACACAGAAAAAGGCTTCAAAAGAGCATACATTTTGTAGAAGCACAGTTGGTCTATGATTCTTGGGAGAAGGTATTCAAAATCTTCAGGGATTTCAAATATTTAAAAATAATTAGTTCCATGGACTGCTGTGTTTGTTGTTCTGGAGAAATCAGCATGTCAGCTCTTTCTGATCTATATTCCTAGAATCAGACAGGAAGTGAGAGGCTGCTCTTCCTTCTTCCATTTTAATCTTAGAACTGCAAAAAAAAAGGAGGAACTGAGACATCAGTCCACTATCTTTATAATATTGTACAGTACACTAGGAACCACAGGAAGAGAACTTAGTGACCTCCAGAACAAGCTTTTTTTGGTTTAATTAAATATATTTATTTTTCTCAAGTATTTATGTTTTACTTTTGNATACATATATATATATATATAGTCTCTATACCCCATAAATATAGACTATACACTATATATAAGTACTTTATCTATATACAGTGATACATATTTACCTCCACACTTGCTCTCTACGTATTGATTTACAGTGGCTTTTTCCATGTGGGTATGCATATTTTTGTAAAAGATTTAAGATCAAAGCTAAAAAACCTAAAATGTAGCTTGTGTCGAAGCAGACATCTACCTCTGCTATCCAAGGAAAGGACCAAAGGTAAGGTAAGACTTTCTGTATGTCTCCTTTATGATCAATAGGTAAAAAAAAAGTTCTTTACTATCTGTCTTTATCTGAGAGGGAAAATATACCTAAGACAGAATGAGCTTCATTATGGTGGTCCTGGTTTTTTTAAGGGTTGAAGTTACAACAATCCCACTTTGTACTACTCTGGAATACNATAGATAGATAGATAGATAGATAGATAGATAGACAGATAGATAGAGATATAAAATATACACAGAGATAGATATACACTGATAGACATAATTTTATTTTGTATACCAAAAGAGTATATATAGATATTTAGAGAGTGAATATAGTTANTATTCCTAAGCAGATTTGGTGATTTCATTAATTATATTACTAGCAAATCACATTTGTAACCTCTGTTATTGAAACGAGATGCTTGATGCCCTGTTTTTTGATATATGCAACATTGAATTATTCAAGGTAAATAAAATATATTGTAAGATAAAATGTAAAATAGATAAATGCATGATTAGAAAGCTACATGCCCTTTCCATATCTAAATTTTATGCAGGCCAAGCTTTTAAAAAAATCCCTCCTATGATATCAATTTAATTTCAATTATTTGTTACTGAAGTTCCCATGTCTTTATCAATGGATTCCTCCTATCTTATGAATTCATCCCCCCCTAAGGACTTGACTGAGCTCTTGAAGCTGTTTTCTTATGAAGAAATTTGAAAATGTATTTATTAACTCATTAAGACACTATGATGATCACTTTCTCAACAGTTTTGAGAGATTAATTTCTTTTTCTTACTCTGTCTTTGGCATCTGCTATAACTTGAAGTACAAGCTTGAAGGAAATAGATTTTTCAAAGCCCAAATTTACGCCTCCAGGGGATAAAATTAGCCAGAGCATAGTGAATTAAAATTTGTCAAAGGAGAATTATGTTGCAAAGCCAGAGTTTTGCTTTACATGTCTGAAAATATTTAAAAGAAAAGTAAATATATGCCTTAGATACTCTATCAGCTCTAGCAACAACAGTGCCAGATTCTTTTGCATGGCTGTTCAGTGGATGTTTGCAAGATTTCCTATTCCTCATTGGGAAAGCCATAATCAACATTAAATTGATAAACTAATTGTTATAACAGCCAGAGACAGTGCTTTTTGGTGGAAATCAATTGTGTTAGAAGTTTTCCATTTTTCCTACTTATCTTTTGTCTGGTCTGGCTATAATGTAGACAGATGCTCCAAGTCAGTTTACAGCAAAATTGTAAATGATGCAAATTACAGCTGCATTTGGGCTGTGAAACTCTGAAATAAAGCAAATTCTGGTTCACCCATATCCACTGCGTAATTTTCAATGAAAAACTGCTTTCACATGCCTTTATGTCCACATAGTGGAAAAAAAAATCTCTGTGGATTGGAGGCTATGCTCTGAAAAAAATTACTGGAGATATTTGAAACAAATCTTTCTGGTTCCTCGCTCTCATAATCCATGCAAATGCAAACATTTTGAGAGACATTTGTAAATTGGACTGTGTGTTTTGTTTTCTTTCATTTTAGGGCTCTGTTTCTTTTAAAGCAGCAGCAGACATGTACCAGTGTGTCTGGAGGAAGCGAAGACTTTTTTTCTCAGGCTAATTTTGGCCTGAGTATTATTAATAGTATTTTGTCTCAAGTTAATTCTACAGTCACTTTATAATTTTTATTATGATAAATACTATAATCAGCCAGAAAGCTACATTTAAGATTAAGGCTCATTAACTTAGAGAGTTTATAATTTAGGATATGTGCATATGTTTTGCAGAATGAGACTTTCTCACCTAATCACAGTTGGTGTAAAGTTAAGCATCTACCTAAGTATAAGAATCCTCTCTTGGCAATGGAAATAGGCACTCATCATTAAATTGCTCCTAGTTTAAGACTTAAAGATGGATAGGATGCCTGAGAAATCATCTATTTTTTCTATTATCTCCTGCCATAGCTCAAACTAAGTGGAATAGCTTTCATTAGATTGCTGCCTTTTAGCCAGCTAAAGTTATGAGATGTAAACTGTACCCAAAATGCATATGAAAAACCTAAGGGAGAACTAAAGTGCAGAATTTTGGAAGAAAGTATTGGATATCCATGTTCAAAATTTCAACAGTGGTTTCAGAGAGCAGAATTCCATTCTCTTACTTTCTACTATAAAACCTAGGTGAATTATCTCAAATCAACTGCACTTGGCAAGCTGAGAGGGACAAACTAAAAGCACTAAACACCTATATAAAACCACATGCAACAACTCCCTCATTTTACATATGGGTAATTGCAGCAAGGGAACAGCTGGAAGCCAAAAAGCTGACTTTCCCCAATCTCTTTGGAGACACTCTTGGCAACTCCCTAGCAATGTCTTCAAAGTCATAAGAACATATAAAATACATAGTGTCCAGTGTCTGGAATATAAATAACAAATATCGTTCCATATCTATCCCACAGAAGTAGTTGCAATGTCACCCTTCCCTTCTACACACATTTTATAGATGAACAAATTAACCAGAACTATAGTTTAATGTTTTGAGAATGCAGATCTTTTAGAAAAATACTGTGATCAGTAAAATTTGCACATATTGCTATGGTAACATCTGAAAACTCTCAGTCACCCTGTGATAGATCAAGGCCCCCATTACTGTGATTCCACAGCCCAGGAGTAGGCTGGTGTATATGATTATCACAGCCTCTGCTTTGTGCCAAGCAAGCAGGGAAATAAGCTTCCTTCTCACAGGCTGCAGACCTGACAGAACAACACAGTTCACCCAAGGTTTATAGTGGTGAACTGGGGACATTATTACACTGGTTTTTGCTGCATATCACTTTCATTTTCTTCCATGCTGCCACCTTCTCTACCCTTAGACTTCTTCCATGATTGTCCAATGAAATAAAAATATGTGAAAAGCTTCCACTTCATTCACATTCTCCCCCTACTCCCTCCTCAAATCTTCTAAACTAAGATTAGCTTAAGAATTGTAATACTTTGAAAGAGGAAGACAATACAGATTTTCTTCATCTATCAAGTGATAACATGAAATCATTTTGAAATCTCATCTTAGTAAGTCTTACACTAGATGGAGATAGTACTGCTGGCTGATAGAGACACAATGAGATGTAGATCTGGTTACAGGAATTTTTTTATAATGTGTGTGCTTTCAGCAGGTGATTATTTTTTAAATTCTTCTACAAATAGACACTTGGAAAAGAATTGTTGGTTTGTTTGTTGATGGTGGTTTTGGCTTGATTTGTTGAGGTTTTTTTCCTTGAAATTGTTTTTAATATGGTTCTGACCTCAAAGTTCTTACTAGATTAAATTTTCCCCAGACAAATTAGACAAAACTGAATGGCAGTGAAGCAGTGATGGTAAGAGTTAGGAGGCACTGAGCATTTCATAATGTAGTACCAGAAACTAGCTGCAGAAAAAGAGGATCATCTCTGACCCTGTCACCCACCTGAGGAAAAGAAAATGATCCACAGTTTAAGAAACATGGAATCCATTAAAGAAAAGTTCCAGAGATCAAGAAAAGTTGCTCAGATCAAGGCCTCTTTACCATGAAACCTCTTCTCCAACTGGAGTAGTTTTCCAGTGGTATCTTTTGATGTGCCACACAGGGACAGCACCAACAGATACCATGCACTGACTTGTCTCTGGCATTGTATGGAAGGTCCAGGCACCTTTCCTCACTTTCTCTTTTACTTGTGCCATCCAGCTTTGGATGAAAGAATTAAGACAACTCAAAACATGAATATAAACAGATAGCACTAAAAAAGGGCATTAAAGAATATCCACTGAATTTAATGGCTACAAATATAATTTGGACAACAGCTAAGACTGCACATGAATCTTCAAGGAGATTGATATAGCTTCTAATGTTCTTATATCTAACTGAAAGTCCTAGCAAGTCAGAAAATGGTAAAAAATGTATGTTGACTTTAGTGATTTGACATAAAAAACCTTGTAACCATTTATCCCTGATAAAATGAGTTAAAACTGATTAATAAAATGCTGCAAATGATCATGCTTTACATGGGACAAGCTGCACACCCTTACATGATTTTGTTACATTCTCTGAAAGCAGGAAAGTAGGTCAAGACAGTTACAGACAGTTTATAGTTATAGAAATGTATGAAATTGACTTTGTCATGCACCACAGGTTTGAAATTACATGACACAAAAATTTGACTGGGCTGTAACTGAACAAACTAGGTCAGGGAGATGAGATTAACAGTTGGTCAGAACATGTTTTATTAAAACCAAGGCTGTGGGTTCAATACCCAGACAGGCCATTTACTGAGGAGTTTCACTTTATGATCCTTGTGGGTCCCTTCCAGCTCAGAATATGTTGTGAATCTGCTGTGGAATAATTAGCTGGCACTTAGGAACCCTTAGTCTCCTTTAATGTGATTAAGACTGTGCTTCTCTCTGTGGACAAAAGCAGATGATTGAAGAAGTGTTAACTTCAGACAAGAGCATAGGATGCGTTTTCCAAGTATTGTCCCACCTCCATCCATTCTGGGTCTTTCTAAACACATCTTCTACTTTGACAAGGGGTGTCTTGGGTTTGCCACCTGCTAACAATATCCTGATATTTGTTTCCAGCATGACTCCTGAATCAGAACACAAACCATGGGATTTGACAGGTAGCAAGTGTCTGAAGCCCAAAGCAAATCAGGATCTCAGAGGCTACTGTGTCTTTTATCAAGTTGCAATAGACTGGATTATCTAAGAGTAGCAGAGCAAAATAAAATCAAAGCTTTGCTGGAAGACATTCTCTCTCTTGTAAATCACAAACAGGGGAGGAAAATCTAAATAGCAGGTGACTGTATATCACAGTAACCAAAGTTTCTTTCTTAGTTCTCACCTGCTGCTAGTGCTTATGAAGATGGAGAAAAGTACTCTACATAATCTTACTTTTTTAACAGGGTAAATATACCCAGCTAATGCTGGTAGAGCTCTAAACTTAGGTGTAAAGGAACATTAGATGAACTAGGGAACAGAAATTTCCATTTCATTCCTTGTCAGAGGGCAGGACCTGCTACTGCCCCAAAGGCAAATGAAATATCTTACTGATAAAAAGAACTGGTTTCTTTCACATGCACGAAAAATATTTTTTGTAGTAAATGAGAACACTGACTACCCATAGGCAAACAAAGGTGACAGAGAAAGTTATGTTTTTATAAGATATGCAATTAAATACTCAGATGGAAAGACAGAACAAAAGAACAGTCATCATGATCTGAAGTGTAACATTTATTTGTCTGAAAAGATTAGTGAGCACAAGAACCAAATGGACAGATCTGGTAAATACTTGTGATTTGTAATTCTTCTTAGGAAGGCTGACTCACTGAAAGACTTTACTGCTGTGTGCAAGAGCAGTCATTATATGATAGCACAATATTCCTTCTAAAATATTTTATAAATGGGAAAAATAAAATCTCAAAAATGTATTTCCTCTAAATCTAAGCACTCTGGTGGTTGTTGTTCCCCCACTGTGTTTAGCAATTTTCTTGAAATATCTCTTAGTGAGGATTCCTTTGGTATTTCTTCAATATTTATATTTTATGACTGTTTTATAAGAAAGCTAATGAAAAAATATATATTAATCTATTGTAGAGTAGGTACAAAACCAGTGTAGAAAACAAAGTCAAGCATCATTTTTCAATGATTACACTATTTATGGAAGCATGAATTGAATGAAAGATGAATGATCTACCATAGGCCAAATATGATTAAATATTCTCACCAGTAACAGAAAGGGGAGAATGCATATTTTTATGTGATACCTACATTTATGAGAATGTATTTTTAAGTGATACCAAACAGCTGTAGTTTAGCAAAAGAATTCAAAATCATCAAAACCAACTGGTGTAAATGTTGGTAAAAACAAAGACAAAATTCAATAGGGAGTGATTTTATCCAGTCTAACTAAATCACTTCACAGATACAAAATGAGGCCAATATCTGTCCTGAATATGGTCACAAACTGAACAAGACCAGTGTCATGCTGCTGCTGCTGCAAAATCATATTTCACATGAGGATGTTTGACTGGTAGGATAGTGATTCTTTTCTGATCCTAGAGAGAAAAACATTGAAGCAGTTTGTCTGCAGAAGTTTCAGGATCTTCATCACTGAAGCTGTTGAAGAGAAGGTTTGACAAACATTTTCCAGCAAACAGACTAAATAATCTCCTGTGCCTCCCTGCAGATCCAAACCACATGGGCTGACCTTGAACTTGTATAGCTCACTATCACTTTCTCTTCCAAAACAGCTACTTCTAAGTCATGAGTCACGATTTTCTTTCAGTTTCATTGATATTTCAGTTACTAAAATAACACAGTATTACAGTGGCTATTGCACTAGTACAATCCTAAAACAGAGTCAGTGAAGTAAGACCCTCTGAAAATCTGACATATTTGATTGTAAAGTTAGATTCACATTGCTTAGAGCACATCCATCTTTATTTTGCATGTAACTTAATAGTTTTTTGGCAGATGGGCAGAACATAGTAAATGGTATATTGCCTAAACCCAGATAACCTCTTGTAACTATTTCAAGGCTTCAGCACCTCTGTGGCCTGAACCAGGGAAATAACATGGAGCCCTAATACTGTTGTACTGTTCATTTTAAAAGAAATTTAAAATCAATAAGATTATATTTCTGCGTGAAATCTGATTCTGCCTGAAAAAAAAGGAAGCTCTTTATTGTTTAAGAGCTCCCAAGAGTGTTTAGGTAGAATACATTTTTGATTTCCATATCTTCTCTTAACTGCTGGACTACAAAGCCTTGCAGAGCCCTCAGATGCTGGAGGCAGAAGCAGGAGTGGTACAGTGACAGTTTCATGCAGCAGATGTATTGATTTGGAGGAACTACTGGCTGATGGGCCAAAACCAGAAATTACCATTTTTGGAGGGCTCTCAATAGTTCCCAAGGCTAATCAAGAAAGTTTGGGACTTGACAAGGGCTGATAAAGGGAAAGGAAGTGACACAGTTGAGAAGGAAATAAATAAAAGCCTACTCCTAAAAATGGGTGTGGTAAGGCTACTGTGATACTGGGCTTCCTGCCTAGGTGACAGAACTGTTGAAATGTTAGGTATTCTAGCAAAAACCTCCAAATCCTAGCAATCTCAATTAGGGCATCCCAATCAGTAAACACTTTAGGTTTCAATTTTTCATCTCTGCTCAATTCCTGTGTAATGGGCATCATACCCTGAAGATAAAGTTCATTGGTGCCTGTGAAACATTTCAATTTTCAGTGACAGACCTCAGAGAAATGGATGTGAGAAGACAAATCCTTTTGTCTTCAGGGTAAACTTGAGACTGCATATAATAAATGAAGTACAGAACTGTTAGGGAAAAAGGAACAGCTGTAACTGTGTAGTAAATGCTCCTTGGGAAGAAGGCTCCTGTAGAATCTTATCACATAACCAGATAATTAAAGCAGGCACATGGCATAAACACAAGTTGCACATGTAACCTTAGCTTTGGTATTTCTACTTCTGCTGTTGAGGTTCTTGACTTTGCAGCTTAATTCATGTCAGTCTCATACAGCATTACAGAGGTGGATTTATTGTCTGCAAAGGAAGGGGTGGCTGCAGTTCTATCAGGATACATGGGTAGCTTCCTCTCCTCTTAGATTTTGACCTAGTAGCATGAGGTAGAGCTCTTATGTGTTTGTCAAATGACATGCATATTAATACCCACACTGACAGGAAGGAGGCTCAGCTTTAAATTGGGGGTTTGCTTTTCACAGTAACACATCAAAATCTCATGTGATTGGCTTTTTGCTGTCATTCTAAATTTCCCTGCAGCATTAATTGTCTTCCAACTTATTTCCTTGACTGCTTTTCTCTAATTTGTGTTCTTTTCCCACACAGATTTACTAATCCAGTTTTTCAACTTCGAATCTCAATTAGTTAAAAATCCAGGTCCTATAGTTATCTTTGGGTTATTTCTTGACCCCTCTGTAATAGATCTCTGCAGCCACATATCTCTTTAGCCTGACTATAATTACAATACTACTTTGGATCAAAGAGACTGAACTTCTCACATACCTTATTCATTAAGATGAATAACAAAAAACAACCAAGCTAGCTTAGAGAGGGAATTCTCCCTCTTTACTAGTGAAGGGCAAGGGGTTGAGGATCGGGATGGGGAAGCGACTGGGGGAAGGAGCTGGGGACGTGGCAGGGGCTGGGAAGGGGTTT
>VZRX01017602.1:149-14085 GCA_013398075.1 Notiomystis cincta | reverse complement strand
TAAAGCAGGCCCTTCCAAGCTATGCAAGGACTGGTTTCTGATTTTGGTAATTGTTTTAAATTATGTTATGTTTTGCTCAATAATAGAGAATCAAAAGCACAGCTTAGTTTCCAGACCACTTCTGACCTCTCAGCCAAAATAATTTTCCATTATTCAAAGAACACCAGGAGAGGATGGAAAAGCCCATCACAATGCTTTTGCTTTCATTGCTCACTCTGTTTTCCCAGGGACAGCTGATGGAAGGCTGTTCCACTGGAGGTGGAATTTCAATTAAGGACTTAACATTTTAGTAGGTAGACACTGTAAGAACAAACTTGTGGAAGCAGAACAGCCATATTAACCATATTTATGGATTTGCATTCAGGCTGTGCCTGGAGAGGACAATGCAGGCTCTTTCATTCCCTATGGACAGCTGGGTACAACAGAGCCATTCTCCCAAGTGTGTTGCACACAGTGGAGGCTTTGGCTGGTTTTTGTGCTGTGCAGAGTTCAGCCTCACTACCCTCAGCAGATGGAGACCCCGTTGTGTTCCAGATGCAGCACACACGTCTCTGTACAGCAAACAATCCAGAGTGGCCTCTCTTCTGAAGTGAAAATGAGTCTTCAGTTTCTGCAGAATGTAGTGCTCCTGAGAGCTTCTTCCTCAAGTATTTTGTTCTTCCTTTCCCTGCTTTCTTAGTCCAAATATGCTTTCTTAGTCCAAATATGTATATATACACGAGCAACATCTCTTGTGCCTGGGCTGAAGACAGAAGGGTATCCCAGCCAACAAGCTCAGCTGCAATCACCCTTATTTATCATTACATGCAGCCCATGAGCTTGCCTTCAGAGCAAGGGCAAGCTCTCCTGGGTGGTATGAGAGTCCAAAGCAGTGCCCTAAACTTCAGCTGTCATTTGGTGTTGAATCACACCAGCCATGTGCTGCTTGAGAGCTGATTTCCACAGAGCCACAGAAGGGGCATCATATCAGCTGTAAATCTCCTGTGATTCATTTATGGGACAGAACTCCAAATGACCATTTTCTTCTGGTTTGGCTGGTCTTGAACACCAGCTTAAACCATCTGAAAAGGCTCATGATTTTTTTTTCATATTCAAAGTGATGGCTTTTAAATCTTCTGTGCCGATGATCATTACTATCCTAAATAAGGATCTCTGAGACCAGAGCACAACAGAGTACAGAGGGGTGAACAAAAATATCCACTTTGCATAGTGATTTCACTTTTAAGGGTGACAGTTAACCTTCATTCCTGGGCTATTATTACCCTTCTAGTTGCATATGTTATGAATTACAGTCAGTGTCAAGGTCAGATTAGGAAGAGGGTCTTAAAAGCCAGTTCCTGCTTTAAATACTATCAACACAATTTTTCCATTGACTCACTGGGATTCAACCCAAGAGAGACATCAGAAATGCTGAAACACCAAAGAACAGAAAACATAACCAAAGCAGTAGGCTGGGGGCTCTGGGCATCTACACAAAAGTCACTTCAACAGAGAAGAGCAGGCTGAAGAGCACTAAGTTTGGTAGCACAGTTCATGGAGCTTCTCCACGTTTTTAAGCTTCCACAGCAATAGGAAAAAAAGACAACTTACTCAGCCTCTGAGTGTGCTCACCAGATTGTCCCACTATTTGCTGTCATGTAAGATTTTCAAGTCTCACAGTGAAGCATGACCTTGGGAAGCCTGGAAGGGAAGGCATCTTTTAGGAACAGACGTCTCCTGGGAGCACAGCTCCTACGTGCTCTCCAGACAAACTGGAGACTGTGTCACTGGCAGACAAACAGCCGACTCGGCAGGACAAACTTCTGGGGCAGTTTCTAGCAGCACAAATACAGAAAGACAGAAGTGGTGTGTTCTCATTTAAAATTCGCTGTCACCAACCTTGCAGGAGCTGTGTTCTCTCAGTTTCATTACTGCCATGAAGAAAACTTGTGTGCACACACAAAACCCAGGTCGTAATATCTGAAACTAAGTGTTCAGCTGTGGGTTTAATGCCTGCTGGTTTGTCATCAAAAGAATTTGAGTAAAAATCAAGATTCACTTGAAACATAATTTTGTTTTCAGACAATTTAATGATTTTGCATACTCCAGGAATCACTGCATATCCAACATGCCCATGCAGACCTCATGGATCTCCATGTGTTTCTGTGCAAGGCTAGTCTAATCCTTTACCTGGTCAGTGTCTAACTGGTTAAAGATGAGGGGTTTGCATGAACAGCTGAAGGCAAAATTCAGGCCTCGTGACTGGTAACAAGGTAGGACTTAACAGGATAGCAAAGTGTAAATGTTTGGAGAAGGGAAATGGAAAATTTAAAAGATTTAGACAATACCTCTTAAATAATAAAGCAACTTTAGAGTTTCAAAAAAACCTGTACTTCACTTCTGATATTCAGTTCGCAGTGAGAATTGATAGCTTGTGCTCTCCTGTCATTGATCTACCTCTCAAACCTCCTTGCTAAAACCCTGTCCAGCAAAAAGCTCAAGGCAACTAACTGACTTAAAAACACATGTCCTCTCCCAGCAGCCAGAGAGGCTCCGCAGAACACACGCATCTGCCCACACACATCCAACCACAAGATCGTGGCCAAAGTGCTTATCAGTGGAACCTCACCAGCAATTTTCTTTAGGTCTGTTTGCATAAATGTCAACACTGGCTTCTGAGCTTTTCCTCAATTTGACAGCAAGTGACATTTAAAGGGACAAAAGATCTTTTCACACACAGATCAACCGAGGCTGTCACGCAACTGTAAAGTCTGTGGCGCAACCACTCGAGTCCAGAGACACAAGCACTGCACTTGGATGAATGCTATCACCTCCTCAGCCTTCTGCAAGGAAAGCACGTGCCTGTCAGATGCATTTCCCTGTCTTTTAACTCTGCTGTCAGCACAACTGTCACTTGTTTGCGAGTCCACACGGGAAGTATTCTTCCTGAGAATAGTTTTAACGTTTGCGTGCACAGAAGCAGAGTGACGGTGAGGTGAATGTGGACACGCTCACAACCTGGGATTCAGGAGGAGGAAAAGGTGATACATTTTCCATCCAGGTCCAAAAGTGCTCTTCCTTCCTTCTGAGGTGTGGATAAAAGATATCATAGAACAGGGGAGTGGTTTGGGTGGAAAGGAACCTTTAAGATCGTCTTGTTCCAACCTCCTTGGCACTGACAGTGACACCTTCCTCTCCATCAGGTTTCTTAGAGCCCCCTCCAGCCTGGCCTTGAATACTTCCAGGGATGGGGCATCCCTATCTTCTCTGACCTATATAGCACTAACCACAATTCTCAACAGAACTGATTAAAACCAGGCTTCCTTTTTTACCTCCTGTAATTTTACTCAATTAAATATTTTCCAAAGAAACACCAACAGCTCCCACTTAAACTATCTTTAGAGAAAAGTAATCCATTTCACCTTTCATAGATAACGTTTTCTTTTACAGACTTTAATGTAAAAGGAAATTTCTTAGGAAATGGCCATTCTTAAATGAACATATTATAAAAAGCCAGCATAAGACATGAGGAAATATTCTTTTTTTGCATTCGTTGCTGAGTTAGTTTTGACACTCCGGGCACCTTGTTGGCCCAGGGGGGCGATCTTTAAAGTCCTTTCAAACCCAAATCATTTTATGATTCCATGATTCTACGACTTCAGGAGATGCACTGTTTGCAGTGGACCACATCAGAGCAATTTGAGCACATCAGAGCACCTTGAGCTCCTCCCTGGCTGCCTCTGTCCGTCGTGCTCAGCACAGCCGAGGGAGCCTCGCGTTACCCAAAGCTCTTCAGCGGGACTGCAGGGACAAACAGCAGCTCTGACTCATTGTTGATGTACCTCCAGTGCCCGGTGTGTCTAATTTCCACCGAGTGTGTCTAATGAGCTGGTGTTTTATGGGTGTTTCCTAGGCACTGCAACCCGACTCCTTCAGCCCCCGTGCTGGAAGTTAGCTGCTGTTCCCTGAACACAGGTCTCGGTGCTGCCGGGCAGCAGTGCCCGTACGAGCCCGGGTTTCTGTGGGGTGAGGTGGCAGAGCGGGCAGAGCTCCGCTCCGCTCCGCTGCCTGCCGGAGGCTGTGGGGAGGGCGGCTGCTCCGTGCCGGGGTGCGCGGGGAGGGTGCGATGTGTGGGCAGAGCCCGTCCCCGTTTCCATCTGCTCGCCCTGGTCTGGCAGCCAGGCTGACTCAGAGGCAGGAAGGCTCTCCCCGGTGGGGAGGGCGGCAGGACAGGGCAGCAAGAGCTGCCAGAGCAAGATTAATGCTGGTGATGGCCTTGTGGGGAAAGGGGGAAATGAGACACCAGCATTTGAGAGGAAGGGACCTGTCAGGCATTTGCTGGCAATGAATGGATTGAACTGGGAATAAACCCAGTGGAGGTGTGTCCCCCTCCTCCTCAGGACCCACATCGTAAGATCCTTTTGAGCAAGGACCCCAGAGCAGCGGTGGGATCAGGGTCAGCCTCTTTCCCTGGCCGAGAGAAAGATGATCTGCAAGTCACGATGCAGCAAAATTCCAGGAAGAAAAAATTGCCACCGACTCAGGGAAACAATTGGCCTCTGGCCCTGGGCTGCCTTTACACAGACACGTCGTGGCTCCTCTGTGCAGCTGCTTTGGATTCACAGCAAGCACCAGCCACGGCCAGGGGCCAGCAGCAAAGTTCAAGAATTAAATGATGCTTTTGACTCTTCATTGACCTGTGGAGCTGGATGATCTTCTAATAACCAGATTAGAGGTGGGTTGCCTTTTTACATTAGTCAGGGGTAAAGGCACCATGGTGGGAGCTTCTTAAAAATAGAGCGTGTAAAACCAGGACCAGAATATCTAACCAGCCTGCCCAGACACACAGGGGAGCAGCAGGCTCCCGCTCTCCAGGCAGAATTGCTGCATAAATCCTTAGGATGGCAAGGGTGTGCTGACATTTCAGTATCTAGGGCGAGGTGCTATTCCTTCCTGGTGGCACAGGCAGCACTGCCTTGCAGACATATCCCTGCATGTGGACTAGAGACATTTCAAAAGAGCCAGTAAAGACAGAAGTATGGCAAGATGAAAGGGAACTTACTCAGGAATATGCACCAGCAGCAGTGAGCCATCTGAGCCTCAGCAGCAAAGCCTCAGCTTGCATCAGACCAGACTCATCACTGACCGTGCAGTTAAATTGCCAAAAACAGTTCTGTGCACCTCAGACAGAGATGCAGCTCCATCCATCCTGCTCCATGCCAGGCTTCTGTGTCACTTCCCTCTGTCACAGAGCTGTGGCTCCAGTGGGTTCAGGCAGAGGGATTTCCACCACAGATTCTGATTCACAGTTCTTGTGCTGGTTTTAAACCAATGACATGTGGTGCAGTTACACCAACGGGCAGGGAGAAATCCTGCAGTGAGAGGAGGCTGCAGTCATACCTGTGCTCTCCCTTTTCCATCCTCCTCCAAATCCTGGTGCTGATTTACAAGGGATCCCTAATCCTTACATATTTCATCAGTCACTAAATAAACCACTTTACATGGCTATTTCTATCTCCAATCTCTCTCCAAGGATGAAACAAGCCAGGAAGTCAACTCCCAATTTTCTGTCTCCAAACAGTCGCTCTCCAAGAAGACCAGGAAACCTTTCAATGTTTTCATATTTATATCCAATGAAAGAGCTGCCCATTTCCCCTAGCATCTAAAAACCATAGCAAACTGAAAGGTCAGGCACTGGAACAGGCTGCCCAGGCAAGTGGTGGAATCACCATCCCCAGAAGTTTCCAAAAGACAGGTGGATGAGGCACTTGGGGACATGGTTTAGTGACAACATGGCAGTGATGGGTTTAATGGCTGGTTCAACAGTCTTATGTTCCAGCCTTAATTACTCTGTGATTCTATGAAACCTGTCACTGTGATATGAAAGTATGTGTGTCAAACCAGAAAAAGTCCTGTTCTCCATGAATATTTTCAGTCTTATTTAATAATGTAGGTGTGGCCCACAGATATTGCAGCTTACTTTTCAGCTATGATGCTAAATGCTTAGAAAATAAACAACAAAGTGGCTTTTTGGCAGAGGAGAAAGAGAGGAACAGCAAGTTCACTTTTTGTGGTAGCAAAGGGCAGTAATTGCAGTGTGTCTATTTGCAGCACAGGTTTGGTGCATGCAGGAGATCAAATTGTTAGAAAGGGGAGCTGTGAGCACAGGGGGGAGAAAGAACAAAAAAAGAGCTGAAATCAGTTGTTCAAACAAATGGGCTAATCACAGCCTGGGCTCCACACACATGTGCAGGTGCAGACTGATCCCAGCCAGCATCTGTGGAAAATGTCACTTGGCAGAGGAGCAAATGCTGCAAACAGAGCACACTGCTGGTAGAGGGTCCTCTGGGCTCTGCACTGCACCAGAGCCTCTCAGCAGGGCATGAAAAGTGTCCTTAGTCCATCAGAGCTGGGTCAGCTCAGGTGCAGCAGAGCTGCTTCCCTGACCTGCAGAGGGGCTCTGGCTGATGGGGAGCCCTGGGGCACTGCCATGAGAGCTGTCAGAGGGGCAGCAGTGCAGGGAGTGGAGGGCTGTGAGGCTGAGACTGCAATAAACACACCACCCAAGCAGCATTTTCCTCACCCTTGTGCTCCCAGCTCCACGTGGTCGAGATTGCAGAGCCCTTCCCTTGCCTCTGCTCCCTGCCAGGTTGTGTAACATCTACAGCCAACCCTTTTAATCACAGATTTTGTCCTGTTTCTTCTTTCATGTAAGAATTCTGGATAACCCCGGGATCAAAGGAAAAGACAGATGGATAAAGTGCACTAGGTGAAAGCAACAGAGTTCATTCTGCCTTCTGCATTTCACTTATACCCTGCCGCCCTCTGAGAAAAGCTGGGTGGAGATGAGAACAGAAAAACACAGGCAGAAGGAAAATAGAAAAGATGTTTTGCTCAGAGCACTAGAAATATCAGAAATTTAAACAAAAGTTATTCCTTTTGTTATACTTCAGCTGTGCCTTTGGGCTTTTGGACACAGCTCTGTGGTCCACGCTTGCTTCGCCTTCCCTTCTCCTTTGTTTGGCCCCAAGCTGTGTCTGAGCACACGATGTGGTCACTGACTGCAGAGCAGAGTTCCCAGTGCATCAGAGCATTAGCTGGCAGCTGGGCAGACAGATTTACACATCCCAGATGTCCAGGGTGCTGCCTCCAGCTCATGCAGGCAGTGTCAGAGAGGGTTTAAAACCAGCAGCATCCTCCCCCTTGAACTTCTCTCCCAATGCAGCTCGGTGGCAGCTCTCCTTATATGGATGGGTTAGAAAGCAGCCAAAGGGATATCCTTAATAATTCCAGTCTGTGGCAGCAACACAGATCTTCAAATGAACCTGAGGTTGGTACATGAGAGCCCTGGCCACACCATAACCCATGCAACTCTAAGTTTCCACCCCTGCAGCCTTTTTAAACCAATGCTTCACCCAGAGCTCACTCACACCACTGACATGAGGGAGAATGTGGCACAAAATAACTAAACTCACCCAAAAATCATAGAATTATTTGGGTTGGAAATTACCTTAAAGATCATCTAGTTCTGACCCTCCTGCCATGGGCAGGGACACCTTCCACTAGACCAAGTTGCTCAAAGCCCCCCTCCAGCCTGGCCTCAGACAATTCCAGCAATGGGCCATCTGAAACTTCCTTAGCTTGGTTTAAAATACTGCAGACTATTTTGTTCACTCCATTCTTGTGACACCAAAGCAGAGAGTTGAGAGTTCCTCAGTCTTTTCTAAAGCTATTGCTATGAGAATGCACAAAAATGCTCAAAACCCTTTTAAACAAGAAAAAAAGCAAACAACTTGGCTTTTCTCTGTGCGGAGAAGTACACTTCAGCTGAGCTCAGAGGTGTCTGACTTAATATCTGTTTTACTTAATCTGGCAGCCTGATTTCTTTGAGGATGTACTTTCTGAATTGATTTCTGTGCACCCATCAAACACATTGCTCTGACAAGGCAGGAACTGGGAAAAAATGTTATCTGATGAGTTCAGCTCTGGACAAAATCAGCAGGAGACCCTGAGGTGCTTTTTGTATACAAGCATCAGCACTGTTTCATTAAAAATCAATAGAAAATTGCAGAATGACTGAAAACTCAGCAACATCCCAGTGACTACAGAGAAACAAGCCCTGCCAGGCAGCTGTGGCTCAGACAGACGCGTGCCTTGTCGATGCTCAGCATCAATTTCCAGCAGCAGCAATGCTTCTCCACTCTAATCATGTTGTCAGGGAAATCAGCTCAAATAAAATATTGCAGGGACTTTCACTTTCCAAAAGCCCACATGGGCAATGCCCTGTTCTGTGCTGCTCCACACACCTGCCAGAGCAAAGTGTTCGAGAGAGAAGCAGCCATGGAAGTGACATAAGGTTCAGAGTGTGGTGGAGTGGCTAAAAGGGTGGACTTGATGGTCTTGGAGATCTTTTCCAACCTTAGGGGATTCTGGGATTCTGGGACCTGGGACCATCCTGTAGGGATGAGCAGGACACAACAGCCAGGCTCTGAGGCCACACTTCCAGTCCTGTGTCCAGTTCTGGGCCCCTCAGTTCAGGAAGGACATTGAGGTTGAAGGGTCTGGAGGACAAATTCTGAGAAGCAGCTGAGGAATCTGGGGGTGTTTAGCCAGGAGAAGAGGAGGCTCAGGGGGATTTTATTGCTTTGCATCTCCCTGGCAGGAGGCTGTAGCCAGGTGAGGGTTGGGCTCTTCTCCCAGGCAGCCAGCGACAGGATGAGAGGACAAGGCTTCAAACTACACCAGGAGAGGTTTAGGTTGGACATCAGGAGGAATTTCCTCACATAAAGGGTGATCAGAGACTGGAATGGACTGCCCAGGGAGGTGTTGGAATCACTGTCCCTGGAGGTGTTTAAGGAAGGACTGGATGGGGCACTCAGTGCCATGGTCTGATTGACACAGTGGTGTTGGGTCATAGGTTGATCCCAGAGGTGTTTTCCAACCCCAGNCAGAGAGGGTTTAAAACCAGCAGCATCCTCCCCCTTGAACTTCTCTCCCAATGCAGCTCGGTGGCAGCTCTCCTTATATGGATGGGTTAGAAAGCAGCCAAAGGGATATCCTTAATAATTCCAGTCTGTGGCAGCAACACAGATCTTCAAATGAACCTGAGGTTGGTACATGAGAGCCCTGGCCACACCATAACCCATGCAACTCTAAGTTTCCACCCCTGCAGCCTTTTTAAACCAATGCTTCACCCAGAGCTCACTCACACCACTGACATGAGGGAGAATGTGGCACAAAATAACTAAACTCACCCAAAAATCATAGAATTATTTGGGTTGGAAATTACCTTAAAGATCATCTAGTTCTGACCCTCCTGCCATGGGCAGGGACACCTTCCACTAGACCAAGTTGCTCAAAGCCCCCCTCCAGCCTGGCCTCAGACAATTCCAGCAATGGGCCATCTGAAACTTCCTTAGCTTGGTTTAAAATACTGCAGACTATTTTGTTCACTCCATTCTTGTGACACCAAAGCAGAGAGTTGAGAGTTCCTCAGTCTTTTCTAAAGCTATTGCTATGAGAATGCACAAAAATGCTCAAAACCCTTTTAAACAAGAAAAAAAGCAAACAACTTGGCTTTTCTCTGTGCGGAGAAGTACACTTCAGCTGAGCTCAGAGGTGTCTGACTTAATATCTGTTTTACTTAATCTGGCAGCCTGATTTCTTTGAGGATGTACTTTCTGAATTGATTTCTGTGCACCCATCAAACACATTGCTCTGACAAGGCAGGAACTGGGAAAAAATGTTATCTGATGAGTTCAGCTCTGGACAAAATCAGCAGGAGACCCTGAGGTGCTTTTTGTATACAAGCATCAGCACTGTTTCATTAAAAATCAATAGAAAATTGCAGAATGACTGAAAACTCAGCAACATCCCAGTGACTACAGAGAAACAAGCCCTGCCAGGCAGCTGTGGCTCAGACAGACGCGTGCCTTGTCGATGCTCAGCATCAATTTCCAGCAGCAGCAATGCTTCTCCACTCTAATCATGTTGTCAGGGAAATCAGCTCAAATAAAATATTGCAGGGACTTTCACTTTCCAAAAGCCCACATGGGCAATGCCCTGTTCTGTGCTGCTCCACACACCTGCCAGAGCAAAGTGTTCGAGAGAGAAGCAGCCATGGAAGTGACATAAGGTTCAGAGTGTGGTGGAGTGGCTAAAAGGGTGGACTTGATGGTCTTGGAGATCTTTTCCAACCTTAGGGGATTCTGGGATTCTGGGACCTGGGACCATCCTGTAGGGATGAGCAGGACACAACAGCCAGGCTCTGAGGCCACACTTCCAGTCCTGTGTCCAGTTCTGGGCCCCTCAGTTCAGGAAGGACATTGAGGTTGAAGGGTCTGGAGGACAAATTCTGAGAAGCAGCTGAGGAATGTGGGGGTGTTTAGCCAGGAGAAGAGGAGGCTCAGGGGGATTTTATTGCTTTGCATCTCCCTGGCAGGAGGCTGTAGCCAGGTGAGGGTTGGGCTCTTCTCCCAGGCAGCCAGCGACAGGATGAGAGGACAAGGCTTCAAACTACACCAGGAGAGGTTTAGGTTGGACATCAGGAGGAATTTCCTCACATAAAGGGTGATCAGAGACTGGAATGGACTGCCCAGGGAGGTGTTGGAATCACTGTCCCTGGAGGTGTTTAAGGAAGGACTGGATGGGGCACTCAGTGCCATGGTCTGATTGACACAGTGGTGTTGGGTCATAGGTTGATCCCAGAGGTGTTTTCCAACCCCAGTGATTCTGTGATCACTCAGCAGGATGTGCTGCCTGCAAGAGGGGCCAAACCAGATCTCTGTGTTGAGGTGAAGCCACAGCTGAGACTCAGGGTTTTGTACCCCAGCTCAAGGTTTTGTACTCCAGTTGATGCTCAGAGTTTTGTACCCCAGCTCAGGGTTTTGTACCCCAGCTGAGGCTCAGAGTTTTGTACCCCAGCTCAGAGTTTTGCAGCCCAGCTCAGAGTTTTGTACCCCAGCTGAGGGTTTTGTACCCCAGCTGCCCAGCCCAGCCCTGAAGGGCCATGTCCCTGCTGTGCACCTTGTTTCCCCCACTGTGAAACAGGAAATTTCCTTTCTCCTCCTTCATTGTTGGTGTGTTTGCTCTGCAGGGCCTCCCTCAGCCTGTTTGCACCAAGCTGATACAATGGAGTCAGAATCTGAGGTGTTGCCATTGCAAAAATAGAAACAGAGAACAATGTCTCTTTTCAAAACAAGACTTTTCATGTATTTCATTGTGTAAAATACACTGCTTAAAATCCATTCACTGTGCTAAGCAGCAACTCATATCAAAGGCAAAATTCACATCACACTTGGTAATCAATTGCAGGAAGTAGCTGTGGATTTTCTACCTTGATTCATTTCTCCTTTATTTGCAATTTTCTGTGATTTTTCTTCAAAGTCCCTTTCCTCTGAAGTCAGATGGGATCCCCATTAGTGGCACTTTCATGTAGCTGAAGAAGTGTGTCAATGTTTTCTAATATAGATTAAAGCTCCAGAAAACAAGAGGGAATGAGCTGTTGGGCTCAGAGGACAGCAGTGGGAAATAGAAAAATTACCAGGCATGATGGTTAAGATACTCTCTCAGAATGCTTAAGAGCTGTGTATTTCAGTCAGTCCTTAAGAAAATGCAGCCTTAAATAAAGCTAGGTATAAAATAAATAATATTTATGCCAGGTAAAAGAATAATTTGGAGGGAAGCTCAATTTCATATAGGCTAATATTATGATTTTTTAATTGACCTATTTGCTGCTATCCTGTATTTTTCTGACCATGTTCCTTTCTCACCTAAGGCAAAAAATTGAATGTTATAAAAGTAATCATTTCCTCATACATTTTTCCTCTCTGCACCTAGTGACCATTGCATTTTAAGATCGTAACATTTTAACAGCAATTTTCATTAAAATATATACTGCTTGTTTCAAAATTAGTTCACTTGTTTTTTAGCTACATAATTGATGTTTCTCCTGAGCAAAAGTAATTCCTCTGAGCTCAGCAGAGCTGCCTATGATGTTCACAAGGTGGCAGAGAAGGTGAATTAAACCTAATAAATCTTTTCAAGAGTAAATACAGTCTTAATGAAGTTATAGCTAACAGGCAGTACAAGAAATTCCTGGAAATAGCACTGAATTAGAACATTTGATTCAGAAATTGTATTCAAGCATGGAATGATTAACAGAACAGCTAAATTATTCAATCCTAACATGAGAGTTAGAAGTGTAAAGAGCTTTGCTTAGAGCAGAAACCCATCACTAATTCCTGTCAGTTGGAAAAGCTACACATTTCAGAATTCATTTTCATTCTACATATGGATGAAAGGTTTAAAATTATATCATTTTCATAAGAGCAAACTTCCTGCAAATTAAAAAAAATGTAAATAAATGGATCTGCTGAAAAAAAACCTCAGCAGTTTCACTTCAACACTTTTAAATCAAGGTGAGGGTCGTGCCTATCCACAAGAGCAGTTTAATGCATTTCCAAAGGCCTGGAAAATCTGGATTCTGTGCTAAACCTCGTTTTCTCCTTTGTGTAGAGCACTCCACGGCAGCTGGAGGAGCAGATCTTGTGTTTGCTCCCAGTTTGCTGCAGTTCTGGTCTCCCAGAAAGCCACCAACCATCCCAGTGCCCGTGGTGCCTCCCTGGCATCCCAGGGCTGTGTTCCCACCGAGGGTCACTGCCCCAGGCCAGGAGTCACTGTCACTGTCAGGGCAACAGCTGTACATAAACTGGCCCAGGTCTTTCTAACAGAGGAACAGTTCAGATCAGGGGCAGTTCATTCACACCATTTCACCTCATTTCTCCCAGTGGAAACATCTGAACTCCTCTGTTGAAAGTCATAGCTTCCCATGGAAACTTTGGATTCTGTAGAAATCACATTTCATAGCTGAAAATTCCTCTCCAGCTCTACAGAGGAATTTTGATTTATTTTTTCTGTTCAAAGGAAAAATGCTCTGGCCTCAGCTCAACCAGGCACTTCAGCACCACTTCTGGACACCCTGGGCTGCAGCCAACCTGCAGCCCCTTGCTCTCCCAAGAGGAGGCTGCAAGACCTGGTTCTGTGATGAAAGGGCCACCAAATCTTCCCTAGAAATTCCCCCTCTGGGATCAGGGGATATCACACCCTGCTTCATGTGAGTGCAACCGTGCTGAGATAAAGGACAAGGGTATCCAGAGCTCAGGTTTGCTCTCACCTCTCCCTTCCACAGGCACACAAAAACACACTGAGGGTAAAGACCATTTCATCCATCTCCATCTGTTGCTTTTCCAACATTACAATCACTTCATTGTCTGCAGGCTGCCACACTGAACAGGAAAGTGGAAACATCCTCAGCAGGGCATAGAAAAAGCATTAGCAGCATTTAAAACCTTTGTGGTAGCCAAGAAAAAAATAATAATTCCTAGCTTTGGATTTTCTTATCAGAAAGTTTAAATATTTCCAAGACTTTTGTTTATAGTGTTTAACATTTCTGCTTCTTAAGTCATAGAGGCTTAGAGCTGCTGCCCAAATGTTTGGCTAATCTCTGCAAGCTGCAGGGTAAATGGCAGCTGAGGTTTGGTCCTGGTGCTAAGGACAATGGGCCTGGTTCTCTTCCTGGGAAATGCAAAGCAGGGTTTCTCTCCTGGTCCTCCTTAGGTTCAGGAACGGGAATTTTGTTTTGAAGCCTCTCAAACAATGCCTCAGGGGGAAAAACCAGCGTTAAGGTCAGACTTAAACAAGGTGCAGGCAAAGAATCAGAGAGGCTGGTGTTGGAAGGGGCTGCAAAATTCCATTTAATCTTCCCCAAAACAGGACTGATGGCTCCGACTGCACAGGTCTTGTCCGAGGGCTCGCGGCAGTGCCTGGGACAGACACACGGACACACAGGCACACGGACAGACAGGCACACGGACACAGGGACACACGGACACACGGACACACAGGCACACGGACACAGGGACAGACAGGCACACGGACAGACAGGCACACGGACACA
>VZRX01017599.1:19462-46784 GCA_013398075.1 Notiomystis cincta | reverse complement strand
GGTCCTGCCCGGGCCGGGCGGTGCGGGCGGCGCGAGCCCCGGCGGGACAGCGCGGCGGCGGGTGAGTGCGGGGGGCGGGAGCCCCCTGGGGGGCCGGAGGACCGGAACCCCCCCGAGGGCCCACATGAGGGGCGGGGACCCCCCCTGGGGACCCTCATGTAGGGTGGGACCCCTCCCTGTGCCTCCTGCAGTGGGGAAGGGACCCCTCTCCATCCCCCCTGTGTGCCTGGGACCCCTCCCTGTGCACCCCTGTGTGGGGCAGGGTCCCTCTTCCAGCTCCGCTTTGGGCAGGACCCTCCCTCTGTGCCTTGTTCTGCAGGGAAGGGACCCTTTTCCAGCCCCCCTGTGGGGTGGGACTTTTCCCTGTGCCTTGTTCTGTATGGAAGGGGCCCCTCTTCCAGCCCTTCTGTGCCATGGGACCTCTCCCCGTGCCTTGTTCTGTGGGGAAGGGTCTCTCCTGCATCCCCTCTTTGGGCTGTATCCCCTCTCCGTTCCCTGTTCTGTGGGGAAGGGTCTCTCCTGCATCCCCTCTTTGGGCTGTATCCCCTCTCCGTTCCCTGTTCTGTGGGGCAGGGTCTCTCCTCCGTCCCCTCTTTGGGCTGTGTCCCCTCTCCGTTCCCTGTTCTGTGGGGAAGGGTCTCTCCTCCGTCCCCTCTTTGGGCTGTATCCCCTCTCCGTTCCCTGTTCTGTGGGGAAGGGTCTCTCCTCCGTCCCCTCTTTGGGCTGTATCCCCTCTCCGTTCCCTGTTCTGTGGGGAAGGGTCTCTCCTCCGTCCCCTCTTTGGGCTGTATCCCCTCTCCGTTCCCTGTTCTGTGGGGAAGGGTCTCTCCTCCGTCCCCTCTTTGGGCTGTATCCCCTCTCCGTTCCCTGTTCTNTCCTCCCCGGTCTCTGTCTTGTGGGGCAGGGTCTCTCCTCCTTCCCCTCTTTGGGCTGTATCCCCTCTCCGTTCCCTGTTCTGTGGGGAAGGGTCTCTCCTCCGTCCCCTCTTTGGGCTGTGTCCCCTGTCTCTGCCTTGTTCTGTGGGACAGGGTCTGTTTCCCAGCCCTCTGAACCCCTCCTCAGCACCCTGTCCTCAGGAACCCCCACAGGGGACAGGGTTAGTCCCTCTGTGCTCCGCAGTCCCCTCTGGGGCCGGGACCTCCGCAGGGCAGTGGAGCAGCCCCCATGTCCCTGGAGATCCCTCAAGGGACACTCTCAGGGTGTCTGGGCTGTGCTTTTGGGGGGTCTGGCATCACTGTTAGGGCTGCCACGAGCGGCGGAGGGGACAGCCCAGAGCAGGGCACAGCGGAGGCTGGAGCGCGGACTGGGACTGCATCACCCCGGCGGGATGGAGGAGAGGGCTGGGGCGGCACAGGGGGACAGGGGACATGTCCCCACCCAGCGCCCATCCTGCCTGGACCCCCCGGTGAAGGGGAGCTCCTGGCGGTCCCACCCCACGCTCGGCTCAGGGTCCCCAGGTCACCTCTGTTCCCGGTGGCCGCTGGCTTGGGATCGGACACATCCCCTTGCTTTCCTGGGGCCCAGACAGGACGCTGCGGGTTTCTTCTGCTTTAAAAGAAAACAAAAAAAAAACAAAAAAAAACCCACCCCAGAGATGGGAAAAGCTGCTTTTTTGGAGTTACACTGGGCTGCTGTTCCTGCCGTGCCGGCACGTCCATACCCTCCCTGCATCCGCCGCTTTGGCAAGGGACGTGCGTGGGACCCTGGGGACTGGAAACCAACGGGTAAAAATGCACCTGCGGTTTTGGGTTTTGGTTTTTTGTTTGTTCGGTTCAGCCTGTCTTTGTCTTCGCCGGGGTGCACGGAGGAGAACACGCGTGGGTCGCGGTCACCCCACGAGCGGCGCCGGCTCGGTCGGAGGTGCCAGCGTGTGTGTCTGGGGGCTGCTTCCCCCCTCCCGTGCACACCTTTGGCAGGAGGCTTGGATGACATCTTGCTCTGGCACGCTCCTCGCCTTTGATCTCGAGTTTCCTGCCATGGATAACGTGTTCGGCAACACGCGAGCCCGGCTCCGCAGCTGCCGGGGAGGGCGATGCGGGTGCCTCCTCCTCCTCCTCCTCCTCCTTCTNCCTCCTCCTCCTCCTCGTCCCGGTTTTCCCCAGCTGGCTCCTGCCTACAGCTCCCGGCTTTCCTTTGTTTCGGGTGCCGCCAGGACGGGCTCTCACAGCCCAGGGATGCTCTGAACAGAGCACAGCTAAGCACAAAAGGACACCCCCACCCCATCCCTTTGTTTCCAGGCGTTTGCGGGCTCAGCTAGTTTTTTACAAGGCGGCGTTTCGTGTGCCCAGGCAGATAAAACGACTACTCGATGTCTCTTTCTTTTTGATGCTGTTCTGAGTTATTTTGGGTGCTTTAGTTTGCAGGGAGCACATCCCGGCTGCAGGCTGTGCCGGAGGGATGCGGCAGCTTCCTGGGAGCGGGGTGAATTTGCCAGAAGCGTAACTGGAACATCTCGTGGTTGTCCTCTGGTGTCCTCCTCGCGTCTCCTCGGGTGAGCAGAGCCATAAGCTCTCGGCACCACGCTAAAATCCGGGATCACCAGCCCTTCTCCTGGGAGAACTCTGACCCTGGTTTCCATGACCCACTGCCAGCAGCAGCTTTGGGGACAGAGGAAGGTCAACAAAACCCAGGCCCATGCTCAGCACTGATGGCTGAAATCAGCCTCTTTTTTAATATATATATCCTTGACTTTATAGAAAGCCAAATATAAGTTCTAATATTTTTATCATCATTATTTTTTAGATTCCTACTGCTGTTTCATTTCCCTCCAGTGTTTGGTTTAATAGCAAAACCATCACCTGAATTCATTTGAATGCTGGTTTTTTTTCACGACAGATGTACACAAAGCACCTTGAGCGTGTCAAACAGGCCCTGAGCAAATCAGGTTGTTTGCTCTATTACTTTATTCATACAGGTTCGATGCTCCAGCTGATGCATCTGGAGTGCTGTGCCATCTGGAGCAAAAATTAAATACGAATTTGGCCCCTGGCCTGGAAAAATAACAACCCTGTGCCCCACCAATAATCAGCAGTGGAAGGATAGAGCCCCTTACAGAAGAACTGCTTGGGGGCAATGTGGAAGGAACACAAAATGCATTAATTGAGGTATTAAAAACATATTAAAAAAGGGAAAAGAAATACTGTGATCTCATTACCAAGTCACAGGGCTGATACCAGCAGGTGACAGTCCTGATCCTGAGTGGGTGGTGGAGCTGCTGGTGGTTTGTGTGTGTGGTGATTTCCCACATCTCCCAGCCTTGCTGCTGAAGGAAATCCCCTCCACAACCTCCCAAAGCTCTGTTCCACCCCTGCTCGGCTCAGGTTTGCTGATTTTGTCCCCGTTCATCAAGGCTCGGCTGGACACTCCAGGTCTGCTGCTTGGGTTGCTGGCATCGCTGTTTGGTCAAAGACTGTCTCAGATTTGGGGGGAACAAGATGTGGAGGTGGGTCAGCCCTGCTGGAACTTTCTGCTTGTGCACCCCAGGCTCAGATCCAGTCGCCTCCAAGTGTGGTTGGAGATAACTGTGATGGACCAGCCGTGAAGGACACCTTGGGGTCAGCGTGCTCTGAATGCTGTGGGATCTCTTGGACCTTCAGATGAGGAATACTGTGTGCCAAATGGGAAATAAGGTGATGGCTGCTGGTTGCTGCCACTGTTCTTGGCTGGAGAGTGGTCCTGGCCCTGTCCTGGGGGAGAGGCAGGTGATGGGGCAGAGGAGGAGGAGATTTCCATGGCGAGGAAGCAGCAGGGCTGCTCAGGACTATGGAGCTGTACCAAGCCTGGAGGTTCTATGCAAGAAGAGTCGACTTCCAGCTGCTTTCCTGGACTAAAGGATGTGTGGGATTATAGGATAACACTTGGCTTTGCTAGGAGGGCTTTTGTGCTTCTGGACCATCTCTCCAGGTGTTCCCCCTTGGGTCACCCCTCCCAGTGACCTGCTGTCACCTCCACTTGGGCTGTGTGGCAGAAGATGTGTTGTGAGTGATTCACTCACAGCAGTAAAACAACACTTGGATGTGGAAAAGGTGGAGAGAGGCACAGCTGGTGCTCATCTCCTGTTCCCATCACCTGCACCTGGAACCTTCTGCCTTGGGATGACAGGGCTGAGGAGAGGTCCTACCCCGCCTTGCCCGGCTCCTGCTGCACAGCAAACCCAAACCAGCCCATCCTTCAGGCCGTGGCAGGAGGTGCAGATCCTTCTGGTGGTCCTCAGCCAATGTGGACCGTTGGTGTGGAAGCCTGGAGGGTGTTTTTTTGGGGTTGGAGCTCCCCCGGTTTCAGCAGTGGTTGGTGTGGCCGAGCTGGCTTTGTTTGTTTTTGTTCCTGCAATCATTCCCCTGAGCCAGAGTGTTGTTGACACAAGATAAGATCGGCTGTCACAGCCGTCCCCTCCCCTGCCACTGTTGCCCTGGAACCACTCAGACTCAGGTCGGGAGTGGCAGTCCTGGTGTCCCCACCCCAGCTGCTGACAGGGCTCTAAAGCAGCATCAGTGATTATGTGATACGGGGCTTATCTGTGAGTGAGCTCAGTCATCACCTGAGCCCGCGGTGCCGCTCACCAGGTTGAGAAGTGCCAGTGATCCCATGGAAAATGCTTCAGGAGAGGATCCAAACCCACGTGGTCTTGCTACAGCCATGGGCAGTGGTGATTTGCTTCCTGACATTGAGGGATGGGAAAGCCTTGACATTGACAATGGCTGGAACAGTGCCTGTTCCTCCGTCCCGGGATGCAGTGGTCCTGGACTTGGAGCTGCATCATTTTTGGATGCTGTTCCCTCTGGAGCAGTAACACGGGCACTGTGTCATTTTTCTACCTCTCTGGCATGTTTAAATTCCATCAAAGAGCAAAAAGCAATCCCAAAGGGTTCCAACCACATGTGGAGAGCTCCTGTGTCCTGCTAACAAACGGTTGTGGTGCTGAAGGGATGGCGAGAGATGAGCCCAGCCCTAATGTCAATGCATGGATGGGCAACAGGAGCTCATGGACCAAGTTAGCTGGGAACAGCTGGCTCAGTGTAGCCAAAGGCTGTGAGATCTCAGCTTGCTCTGATGCCAGAGCTACAGCTGGATCAGCCTGTGGAAAAAGCAGGAGGAGCAGTGAGGGCAGCAGGGTGGTGGGAAGCCTGGGCAGAGATGTCTTACTTTTTCTGCTCCAGTTTCCAGACTGTGAGTGTGAGAAGCAAGCAGGAATTACTTCTCCAGGCTTATTCTGGCTTTTTCTTTTTGTTTGTGGGTGGGTTTGCAGGACACCAGGACTGCTGACAACAGCTGGGGTTCTCCTGGCTCTGAGGGGGAGAAGGATCTTTGCAGGGGATAATCCCAGAGGCCCACCCCAATGTTTGAGGGACAGCGTGCTAGCCAGGTCCTTGAGTGTGCTGTCTCCATGGAGGGGATGGAGATCCATGTGGCAGCACAGCCACAAGGGTTACTGATGTGTTGGAAACCATGAAAGCCCCTGAGAATGGTCACATAGGAATTGTGACTTTTCCAAAAAGGTGGTGGGATTGATAACCCAACTGCACCTGCATCAATGCCCACAGCGTGGTCACCAACAGGAGAAGGAGCTGGAAGCCACTGTGCTTCAGGAAAGCTGTGACATCCTTGCCAGCACAGAGACATGTGGGATGACTCAAACAAATGGACTTCTGCAATGGATGAGGATAACTTTCCATTATTTACCAGCAGCCCTGGCTAACTGGGAGGTCCCAGCTGACTGGAAGCGAGCAGATGTGACACACAGCTACAAGAAGGGCAGGAAGGAGGATTTTGGGAACTGCAGGGCTGCCAGTCAGGTGACAGGAGCAGATCACTCTGAGTGCCCTCAGCAGCGCGAACAGGGCAGTCAGAGGATCTGGAGCTGCCAGTGTGAGTTTGTGACAGGCAGGTCCTGCCTGACCAACCTGATCTCCTTCTGTGACAAGGTGACCAGCTTGGTGGAGGAGGGAGAGGCTGTGGGTGTGTCTGGACTTCAGCAATGCCTTTGACACCACTTTTTCATGGAAGGGGCTGGAGTCACCATCCCTGGAGGGGTTTAAAAGTCATGTAGAAGTGGCACTTGGGGACATGGTTTAGTGAAGGCTTTGGCAGTGCTGGGTTAGCAGTTGGACTTGATGGCCTTAGAAGGCTTTTGCAACCTAAAGGATTCCATGATACTGTGATTTTATTATCCCCTCAGAGGATTAATCCCGCCGCTAATGCAGCTTTTCACTCGCAAAGCGCTTTAGAGGAAGTCGCGCCAGGAGAGCGCTTGGAGAAACTGAAAGTGCTGAGCAGGAGGCAGCTGCCCTCCTGATTCCAGCCCTCCCACTGTTGCTCTCCCAGCCTGTGCACTAGGAGAGGGTTTCCCAGCTTCTTGGCTCACGGGAATATTTCGGGGAAAACACAAGAACTCCGTGGCTGTGCGGCTTCCCAGCCGTGGAACCAGGGGAGTTCAGCTCTCCCATCGGTCCATTGAAATCCATGAGGAGCAGCCCAGCAGGTAAGAAAGTGGGTGAAGCCAAATTACCCATCCAAACTGGGTGGGAGGGATCAGAGTCTCCCACCCGACAACTTCCAGCTGCAGCAAATCCACCCGAGTGGATCGTGCCACCGGCCGGGGCTCTCGGAATTAAATCGCCGGTGTTTGGAAGGATCGAGTTAAACTTCTCTTCACGCAGAGCTTTGTCCGAGCTGGCAAATACTGCCTCGGTGCCTTGATGACTCCCATTTTCCTATTGTTCCCTGTAAAAACCCCGTTGCCAGGCTGGGCTTCCCCCAGGCGACTTCCTGGCTCCACTCAAACGCAGCTGCGGGGTTGGGGTTTTTCTTTCGCTTTTCAGTTGGGAAGTGTTGGATGATGAGCCGGTGTTTTGCTCTTTTGGCGTGTGAGATAAAAAGTGAGGCTTTTGGAGGCTGTGTCAGTCGTGGCCATCCGAAGTGGGATGGGATTGTGTGGTGTTGGGTGTTCTGGGGGCTGAATGAATGGGGATGAGGTGGCTGGAGCCTGTCTGGTGGTGCTCGTGTGGGTTGGGTGTCTGTCAGCTGAGCCCTGCACCCCAGTCTCACTTGGCATTCACACCAAAACACCCTCACCATTGTGCTGAGCATTGTTTGGGGGTGGCACTTTGGGAGTAAAAGCAGGAAAAATGGATCATTTTCTCAGCTGTGGCTTTGCCTGAGGGATGCTGATTTGTCATGTACTTCTGACTGTTCTTGGGGCTTCCTCCTTGTATCCTCCTCCTCCTGAAGCATTTTCCCCACGCAGCTGCCAGTGATGCAGCAAGAGGAATGGGTCAAGGAGGTGATGTGAGAGGCCTGGGATGTGTTGCAGCCAGGTGAGAGGGATGGAGCCAGAGACAAGTCTGGCATTAGATGGTTTATTCCAGCCTTGGATGCTAAAGCTGGGAGTGGGAGTGTTGCAGGGAGTTAGGAGATGGACTGCATGGGGACAGTGGGTGTTTTCCCAAAGCCAAACAAGTATTTGTGCCTAAAGACTATATGGTCCTGCAGAAAAATGGGCTGGAGAAGAGGGATTCTGCTGCCATCCTTTCAGGCACCTCCAAAAGGAGGGGGTTTAAGACAAGTGGATGAAATTGAGGCCTTGTTTACACTGAGGTTGGAACTTGAGCCTCTTCAGGTTTCCTTTTTGGATGGAATTTAAAAGAGGAGAGAAGTGAGCACTGACAAGAGTTTAGTTTCTTTCTTAGAAAACTTTTGTTTTCTAAAAAAAGCTGCTTTTCCTCTCCAAAGGATCCTCTGAATCCTTTCTACTTCCTTTAGGTTTGATTTATCTCAGCTATTGATGTTCTGAGCTGGAATATCCAACTTAGTAGCAAACTGCTTGATATCAAACCCCAGATTGCACATTGCCTGCTTCATCTTCTAAATCAAGTAATTTATTCTTCAATATTATGAATCACCCATTGTGAGGGTAGCAGCAGATCCCAGTCTGTTTCCATGAGGGTGCCATGTTATATTTTCCTTATTAACCCAGGTCCTTGCCACAAAGCTGCGTGGATGAAGGCTGCTGCCAAGCTGGACACAACTTGGGTTTTGTTGCTCAGAGATTTTTCTCTGTTTTCTTATTATAAAAATAAATTTTCCCAGGCTGATACAGAACAAGTCAGGTGGTTGGGATGGATTTTTTTTTTTTTTTTCCTAGCTGGAGCATCCATTTCCATAAGAGTCGGAGCCCAAAGATGGGTTGTGAAACCCTGGTGGGTTGCTTGCCCAGGATGGGATCCTGTCTTATTCTATTGTGGATGGAATGATCAGGCTTGGCTTGGATCCCCACATCATTCCAGACAGCCCTCTGCAGCACTGGGCTGGAAATCCCCCTTTTCCAGCCCAAAACCAGCCCCGATGTGGATTTCTCAGTGAGGACTCGCTGTGTGGCAGCGTCTCTGCGGGCTGCTCCACGCTTTTGTTTACATCTGGTAGAAAACTTCTTAAATTTCCTGGCAAGGGAGTAATTCTAATCCCTTTCAATGAGATCAACGGATTAGTGTCTCAGATGCTTATAAAATCGTGAGGATTAGCCAAACCTCCCCCCTTTTCTTTCTATGCCACGTAACGTCATCGCCGCGTTTTAAAAGGGGATCTCTGTGCTGTTACCAAGAGCTGAAGCGATTCCTGGGAGCCTCTGCGAATCCAAGCAGTTTAAAAACCATGTCTTCATCCTCTCCCTCGCTCCCTCTGGACTTTTGTGCAATTTTTAGGGTATTTTTCTCTTTTCTTCCAGCATCCCTGGCACCAAACCGTGGTAGCCGTTCAAGCAGATACCTTGAGTTTGCGTGGCTCGGCTGCGTTGCGGCACCCGTGCGGGTAAGTAGGGAGCTGAGCCCGAAGTTTTCCTTCACAGAGACTTGCAAATTCCCATCTTGAGAGGACCAGATCCCCAAAAAATCATGTTACTTCACGAGTTTGCCCCTCATTTCAAAGGATTTGGGCTTTTGTGGTCCATCCCCAGAGGGGAATGACGCTTCTGGGCCGACGGGATGCTCTCACCCCAAGTGTTGGGAGCAGGATGAAACTCCCCACACCCACATTCCTGCATCCTCTTAATTACAACCTGCCTTTCATTAGGACTTGCTCCCTAACCAGCTCTCAGGGAGCTGACAGGGAGGAGGGTTTAGTTCAAACCCTGTTGCCTCTCCCCTCAGGGCAGTTTTTAAATGCCTTTTCTCCCGGGTCGAGGGCTGCGTGGTGGCTTGACCCGTGGTGCGAGCAAAGTGATCCCGAACTGCCGAGTGGTAGGAGCTGAGAGCCAGGAATTCCTGGCCCCGGCCCAGTAGAGTTTCAGAGGCGAGCTTTTAAATATATACAAAGACAAGCTCATAATTTCCACTCTACTAATGAGGCCACGGCGTTTTCATTGAAATGTGCCAGTAGGCGCCGCGGTGGTATTTTAGCAGCCTTGTACTGTGAATCCAAATGTGATTTAACATGGCAGCCCCCGCCGAGCCGAGGAAAACCCGCTTCTCCCGCTGAATTTCAATGATGCTGCTCAGCAGCACTTCCCAAAAATCCCCCTCGGCGGTGGGACCTCGCCTTGTGTTTCATCCCTACAAAGCTTTCCCCCCCCCTGCTTTGGTGAAGGTGGGAATGGGTTGAAAGGGGGTGTTTTAGGAGGGGAAATTCTTTGCTGAAAGCCTGGGTTTAACAGATGTGTGGCTGAGTGGCCAGAAATATCATTAAATGGTAGTGAAAAAAGGGAACGTGAGGGCTCCAGACATCGTGTTCTCTCTTGACCTTTAAAAAGCCACTCGAAGCTGCCAGCCTGCTCGTTGCTAAGCCACCTCCTTAGTGCCACTCATATATTTTCCCTTCTAGTAGGCGATTCAGCACCCGGGAATTCGTGGAGATCCGACAGTAAACTGTTACACGCCTGAATTCCCACTGGTGGTTTTTAGCTTTGTAGCCTTGAAGTATTCGGGAAATATTTAGCAGGTTTTGTTCAGTCAGCTGCAAGGAAAAGGTAAATTTTAAGGAACTCTCTCAAAAGGTGTTTGGGGTTTTTTTTAAACAAGTCCCTATCAGCAGCACGGCTGTAAATTGGGGTTTTGCTTATTTAGGGCTCAGTTTATGAGGAACTCCTGTAAGAAGCAGCATCCCTGGGCAAAGGAGGGGTGTGAGTGGGTGATGCTGAAAATGTACACCTGGTTGTCCATCACCTCCTGGTTACAGACCCGTGGGGTATGGGTACACCTGGATTTTAGGATCAGAGGATCATGGAATGGTTCAGTTGGAGGGGACCTTCAAGACTATCTCATTCCACCACCCTGCCATGAGCAGGAATACTTCCATAAACCATGTTGCTCCAACCTGGCTTTGAACACTTCCAGGCATAGGGAATCCACAACCTCTCTAAACCTGTGCCAGTGCTTCACTAAGGTCCCTTCACTTTCTGCATCTCACTAAGGCCAGGTCACGATTCCAGGAGAACAGGGAAGGAGGATGATGTCCCATGGCATCACTCTCAGTGCTGACACTCTATTACAGAGGAGGAGATGCATTTGTTGAGTTGGTGAATATTTCTCTCCAAGCACCTCACTTGGTTGTGCAAGTCTGGCAGTGGAAAATTTCTGTTTTCCATTTCCATCTAAATTTTGAGGGGTTTTCCATCCTTGCAGCCACCATTCTTGTGCCAGTCCCATAGAGGTGAAGCAGTTATTGTCCTGTTTCCATATGACTCCCAGGAGGGATTTTTGCTGGATTCTATGAAGTGTTGCAAAACCATCCTGGTCTCTGTTAGCAAGGAAGAAGTAATGATAAAAAAAAATACTCCCCTAAATCCCAGTACTTGGGTCCAAACCAGGAAAGGGTGGGCTGACTGTGCAGCTCATTTTTTGGAAGTATTAGGAAAAATTGGAAATGGCAGTGACGTGGCATTGGTGTGAATTCCCAGCAAGCTGGGGTTTGGGATTGTCTGGGTTTTCCCAAAGCCTTTTTCAGGCTGTCAGGATTGTAAAATACAAACCTGTCTGGATCAAAGTGGGCTTGGGGGAACAGCTGCTCCATAGGATTTGTTTTAGGGACTTTTTTCCCAATATCCAGTCATCAGCTTTTTCATTCTTCTGCATCCAGCTACCTCCTCTTCTTAATTTATACCTCAAATATAAATGGTGTAATTAAAAGGGTCTGCAGAGAGCATTCCTGAGGACTGAAACCCAGGATCTGGGAACAGACAGCAGCAGCATAAAGAGGAATTCTTCCCTCTCTGGCCTCATGCTGCTTTTCCACCACAAGGCTTTACAGCCATCTGGATCCCCTTTCAGATTATGCCCCCCCTCCCAAAAATCCATAACCTAGCAACCTTATTTAGTGTAAATGAGAGCATTCTGCCTTCCTGTTCCCAAATTGTGCTTGGCTCCTCTGACTGCCTTTATAGGACGGCTGCTGGCAGCTGTGATCCCATCCCTGGTCCTGGGTGCTTGTCTCCAGCAGGATTTTGTAGGATTATTGATCCCTGTGTGTTGCACTGATTATTGTTTTTTTCCCTTATTAAAGGAGCTTAGGAAATGAGGAAAAAAAGGGGTTTCAGGAAGTTGTTTAATCCATCTGCTGCTCAGTATTAGAGTGGAGAGGGCAAGTTGCTCTTTGGCTCCATGGAAAGTGATTGGTTTTGGTTCATCCTGAAGACAACTTGATCAAAGTGGGATTTTTTTTCTTACAGATGTGATATTTTGGGAGTCCCCATTGCTTCCCACAGCTCTGTGTCATCACCCAAGAATTTTCAAGTTCCCTGGAGCGTTTAACACCAATTTCTCTGCTCTGACCCTTCAGCTGTGTAGGCTGAGTGTTTCTCCTGGAGTTTCCAGTTTGCTTTCCCCAAGGAACCTGTTTGTTGGGGAAAACTGCAAACGAGGAAGAGCAACCACAAATGAAGGTGGGAGATTATTCCCACTTGCCTGTGCTTTCATTGCTTTTTTGGGGCTAAAATACACCCAAATGTAATAATGTGTGTCCCACCACCATAAAGGGAAGCGGTGGCTCCTGCCTTCTCTTTTCACCTCAGGAGTACAAAGAGGGCTGGGGGCAGGAGGAGGCAGCAGCACATCCTTTCCCACCATAATTTGGGGAGGAAGAGTGAGCTCACCAGGTCGTGACGTTGGAGCTGCATGCCAGGAAAAGGGGGAGAAAAAAATAATTACAAATCCCCAAGGCCAAAGGGGAAAAATTCCTCAAGTGTTATTTCATCTCCGAGCAGTGGGCTGAGCTGTCCTTGGGCAGCTCCTGTGAGCCTTACTGAGAGAGGTGCTGCCAGCTCTGCTTCAAACCCTCCTGAGAAGTGATTCCCAGCTCTCATTCCTGATGGGAGCTCAAGCAGGGCTCTCCTCCAAACTCTGCTTCCCCCTCCTCCAGACTGTATTAAATAGCGCTATTGATTTTATTTTTTTTGCTGTTTATTTTTGCCTGTTTTCCTGGAACTTGCAAAATCAGCCCTGAGCAAACCTCTGGTTTGCTTTTCCAACGGTGCTGGAAGAAAGAACTTGACTTTCCAGTGGGTGATGGGAGCTGCAGCTGACCCATTTCTGCACGTTTCTCTGCCAGTGGTAGCAAAAACATTTTCCTCCTTAAAGGTTCTCATCAGTTTTAAAGTTCTGGGATTAATTGTTTCTTCAACTGTCTGGAATCAAAAGGACTTGCTGGAAATTGCAGTGGTACTGTCATGCTGCCAGATGTTACTTTCCTTAGGCTTTCCTATTTTTTTTCCAATTGCTTTGTCGTGTTGTCACATGGCTTTCTGTGTCCCCTGCCCAGAGGCAGAGGAGAGGGTTAAGGTTTTGTGTTTGGTGTCAGCCAGCTGGGGAACACAGCCAGGAAATTTCCTGATTCCAGTTCAAAAAAAGCATCGGATCCGCTCTCAGGGAGGAGGGATCAAAGGTCCGAAGCGCTTTGTGCTTGGAGGTCAGTTTGGTTCCTTGGATGTCCAGGCACTCACAAAAACCCACCACCACCCCCAAGCCTGCAGGAGCCAAAATGGGTGAAGCAAATGGGTTTTTGTTTGTTGGACACCCAAAAGTTCTTTGTGTTGCTGTGATGGTGCCGCATCACCCAAGCCAGGATTTGCTGGATCCTGGTACAACCCTGCCTATGGTGTGAGGGACCTGTTGGGATGTTCCCTCTTCCCAACACATTAATCCCACTAATCAATAACGCTGCCAAGCCTTGCACCATCCCTCATGCTCCTGCATTCCCTGCCAGGTTTGTGGAGCGAAGGATCTGCGCCAGGTTGGATGCTCGGAGCTGGCGCTGGATGTGGCATCCCCATGGTAGCATCGTAGCTGTGTAAAATAGCCAAGAGTTTTGGTTTTCCCTCCACTCCTAATCCTGTTGTTCCCTGGTTTTGGACAGCAAAGGCCATTGCTCCTGGCTGGAGCAGCGCTGAGTTTTCCCCCCACTCCATGCCAGGCAAAGGTGGTGCAGCCATGTGGCATCTCCGGGGCGACGGCGATGCCGGTTTGGGGCTGGCTCTGCAGCTGCCTGTGATTTTCCCATCGCCACGCTGCGGATCCTGGCCCTGGAGCAGCTCCAGAGACGGAGCTGAAGGAAATTCCTTCCAGCTGCTTGAGGTCAGGGCTTCACTTTGCTTTTGGGGTCCACAAGGGGGACTTTTTTGCCTGCAAGTTAAAGGAGGGCGTCTCTGGCTGCTGCTTCTTAACACCTGGAAGAATCTTTTTCTTTTAAACATTACCCCGTTAGTCATAGCCATTAAATAACCTTCGTGTTGTAGAACCATTCCATGGAAGAATACCCTGCTTTGCAACACCACTTGGGCTGTTTCAGAAAGGTCCTGTCAGCTGCTCTCAGTTTAACTTTCAACTGAGTTAATAAGGCTTTTGGTTAAACCTGTCTGAAACACGTTGCGAAACGCCTTTGAAACTCGAGACGCCGTTCACGCCCATTTGAAACCTTTCCCATCGATAAAATAGTTCAGCCTGGAGTTTGGCCACGGCTTAGCATTCATTTTTCCCTGAGATTTGTGATTTCAGGCCTGCCTGCGTCTGGCTAGGCTGGGTGTTTGAAGCTCAGTGTTTCCTGGAGATGGGTTGGCTTTGCCAGCCTGGCCAGTGGGATGCCCGGACCACCAGCTCCATCCAGTTTCCCCAGTTAATGGCTGAGAACATTCAGTCTGAGTTTGCTTTGAACCCCTGTGGAGAAAGTTGTTTGTCTTGTAAACATAAAGTAAATCCCTCTAAAAACAGGAGTTTATTTACAACACCAGAGGCAGAAGCCACCCCTCTGCCCAGCATGTGGGCTGTATTTAGGTGTGATGATGCACAGCACATACATGGCCCCTTTATGCACTGATGTTGGAAATAAATAAAATCTTTTTTAAAAGGACAGGCAGCTCCTATTAATAAGTAAAACCCCAAGAAGGAGCACACTGTTCAAATCCATGTGGCAAAGCAGCAGGAAAGCAAAAATCTGCAGCTTTCAGCCCGTGGCATCACCTAGAGTGGCATCCCTGGTGCCACCCCCTGGCTTCAGGGACCACGTCTCTGGCTCTCTCCCCTCCTCCTCCCTGCCTCTGTTTCTCTACCTATGAGAAGATAATTGCATCCTTTATTAAAGCCTGTGAGCTCTCCTGAGGAGCACTCTGGATACGAGGTTGGCCCTGTGGCTCTAATGGGGATTAATTTGGCGACGTGGCTTGGTGAGGTTTGCCTTTCACAGCCCAACTGTAATCAAAGCGCTGCCACGCCGAGCTCACTCACGCTGACCTGTAACACTCCCTTCCTGGCTGCTCGATGGGCCATTAACCAGCACTTGGCTTTTAATTAAAGCTGGGGTTTGTCCTCCTTAGAGAAACCTGGATGTGCTCAGCCCCAGGCTGAGTCATTGGAGGGTGTAAGGAAGGAGATGGGGAGCTCAGGTTCTGCCATTTGTGGTTCTCTGCATCCCAGGACACCATTGTTCCCTCTTATTTTTCAGAGAATTGTGGAGTTATAGAATCGTGGAATGGTTTGGGTTGGAAGGGACCTTAAAGACCATCCAGTTCCAACGCCCTGCTATGGGCAGGGACACCTTCAACTATCCCAGGTTGCTCCAAGCCCCATCCAAGCTGACCTTGAACACTTCCAGGGATGGGACAGCCACAGCTTCTCTGGGCAGGCTGTAATAGTGCCCATTTTTCTACATGTCCCCCATCCCAGGGGCTTCAGGCATCTGCTGGGGGCCATGGATGCCCCACGAGCATCATGTCCCTGCTCTGAGATGCCTGACCATGGAGAGAGCAACAGGGAGGCTTTTGTTCTGCATCAGAAACTTTTCATCCTTCTTTATGGCTCCTTTTTTATTTCTTTTGGCTGCGCGCTTGCAAATCTGAAGCAGATTAAAATACAGTTCCTCCCCCCACTCCCCTTAAAAAAAAAAAAACCAACCCCAAAGCTTGGCTGCTTGAAATCATCAGATTTCACTGGAGTCTTTTAAAGTTAACAGTTTCCTGGATCCTGGGCAGACTCACTGATTTTTCCCCTTTAACCTCCCTCTTTTTTGTTGTAACGTTTCTCAGCTGTTGCAGCAGGAGGGAGGGAGGGAGGACCAGGGCAGCTCTGATGTGGAGAAGGTTATTTCACACGGGGGTTGGATGAATCTGGTGTGGGACTCCCTGGATTTGCAGCTCAGAGGACCGAAGGGTTGTCCCCAGGAGGCTGAGCCCCCACGATATGGCTGGCAGGTAGGTCATGGCTGCGTTCGTGACGCCCTTTTGGGGCAAAACAGTAGGGAAATGGTTCTCTTGGAAGAGGAGAGTGGGATGCTGGGGGTTGGTCTGAGCTCTCTTTCTGGTGCCTGTTTATTTGCTGAGGGCTATGGTGGCTTCTGGCTGTGCTCATGGATGTGGGGACTGGTGCAAGAGCGGCACAGCTCAGGTGCACAGGACCACGAGGAATTTTCCTGGCTCGATGGGATTTGCTGCCCCAAATGCAGCCTGGATGTTCCTTACTCGGTGTCTCTGCCACAGAATCTCCTGGTGGGATTGCTGAGAAGAGCATCACGAGTTAAAAGAGTTCTAAAGTAAAGAAAAATGACAGCCCAGTGCTGGCTGGTTTTGTTGCCTCTCCTCCAAGAGTTGTCTCTCCTTCCTTGCAAAAAGTCACCCGGAGCTGCCCCAGACGTGGGACGTTTCTCTGGGGCAGTTGAGGAGCTGGAGGCAGCCAACCTTGGCCAAAGGCAGTGATGATGAGCACGAGCCCGAGGGCGAGGTGAGACAGCCTCATCCTCCAGCCAGGGGAGCCCCTGAACCGTCCCAAATCCCTTTGACCCAGCAGTCGGCGCGAGACTGAAACCCAAACCCAGCGCCGCGCCGCCGAGCTGCGCATTAACTCCGCCGGAGCTGGGAACAAAGGTTTGGGGGCTGGATTGGGCTTTTTTTAATTTATTTGCAAAGCAAACCAGCTCAGCTGAGCGGAACAAGCGTCGGTGGAGGAGCGTGAGCTGCTGGGTGGTTGCTGGGCTATAAAATCCCATCCCCACCAGCACTGGCAGGGGGATGTGCTGGCTCCCCGAGCTCTCGTAGCGTTTCCACGTTGGCCGGGAGAGGTTCTGAACATGCGTGTTGGTCTCCGGAGGCTTTAATCAAATCCAGGCTTTACCAGAAATCGACTCGAAACTTCCAGCGAGCTGAGGAAACTGAAAGCAGCCGGAGCAAGGAGGCTCCCAGGCGGGTGTTTGGGGCTGGCAGGGATGTTGCCTTCAGCGAGGGGATAGTCCCGGTGAGGCGGCCGGGATGAGAGGTGAGTCTGCTCCCGGTGGGAAGTCAGAGGAAAGCCCGCAGGGTTCGGCAAAAAAGGGGCCTCAAGGGGCAAAGGAGATTCAGGAGTGAGGCTGCTGCTTGGAGGGACATTCAGAGGACACTTGGATGTTGGAGCATCGCTCCCTGGCACGTGTGGGTTCTGATCCTGCCATTTCCCTGCTGTCTTCCCACCCTGTGTGAAATGAGGAGCTGTTACTGCGCCGTGGAAAACTCCCCGCTCCAGGGGAGGGCTTTGTTATCCCTTGGTGATTTTATTTGGGAAACAGGGCTCAGACTACAGGTACTTTCCTTGCTTGTAAAACTTCATTGCAGGCTGCTCTCCCGTGGGCAGAAGGGAAAACAAGGTGTGTTTTTAACTTCCTTTTCTAAGCTGGCGGCAGGGGATCTTTATGCCTGGCCAGCAACGGTTGTGATCATCGAGGGTGAACGGTTCAGAGAGTGATAGGAAGATAAGAGATAATAAATAAGTGCAATTAAAATCCTGGGGGAGAGGATTTGCTGAAGTCATTATCCCAGGCAGCTGCTCAGGGTTTCATTGGGGCTCTCCAAAGGGAGGGAGGTTTTGGTCACACGTCCCACGTCTGGGACGTGACAGCCAAAATTGCTGCCTCTTCCTCTTGGCCACCTCTCGCCAGTGCCTCGGGGCTTTCCTGAGGGGAAACAGGCTGGGGCTGTGCTGAGGAGTAAAGCTGAAACCTGCAGAAGTGCTCTTAAACCACCAAACTTGCATCTCAGACGGGACAAACAAACAGAGCCTCCTTTACAGAGTCCACAGTCTCCCCATAATTTCCCTCAGCAGCGCTGCTGTGAATGTCCTTGTCCTCTCCCTTTTCCTGGGGCTGCACTGGGAGCAAGACCCATGCCACTCTGTACATGCTTGATGGTTTTGGAGGGGAGAGTTTCTTTGGAATGAGGAGTTGGTCTTAGAAACCACTGGAGGGGAAGGGAAGGCAATTTCCAAGTACTGGCTGCTTCCAGTATTTTTACCCAGTTACTGCAGGGTTTGAGGGACCCTGGCTGCAGCTGGGGCTGCTTGGAAGCAATTCCCGGCATCCATTGCTTAACTTGAAGGATGATGTGTGCAAGGAAGAGAGCTGGAGGAGAAGCTCACAGTGGGAGAAGGAAAATCCCAGCCCCAGCTGATCCAGCCCTGCTTTGTTTTTAGGGTTACCAAGGTGGAAACTTGGTTTAGGGCAAGGAGGGGGGGATGAGTGAGAAGTCATCTCCAGCCCACTCCTCCTCCTCCTCCTCCCTTTGGAAGGACCACTGATCTGCAAAGTGCATCCCTAAGGAATGTCACATCCCTAAGGAATGTCACATCCCTGTGTTTTCTCCCTGTCTCCACAGCCTACCCATGAGCTCGGACTTCCAGCATTACAGTTTCAGGATGCCGAACATTGGGTTCCAGAACCTTCCTCTCAACATATACATCGTGGTTTTTGGCACAGCCATCTTCGTCTTCATCCTCAGTTTGCTCTTCTGTTGCTACTTGATCAGGTAAGGGAATGTTGGAAGGGAGTGTTCCCTGAGAGCTTCCCTGCTTCCAGGCCCATCACTGATCCCTCCATCCCAAAAAGAGGATGGCAGCACCTGATCTTTCCTTGGCACGTTTTATGTCCCACCAAGCAGTCACATTGTCCACTTCAAAACAGGACATACACATTTGCTAAAAAAGGCATGGAATTGTGGTCAGCTTCTCAAAAAGCCTGGAAAGGGATGTTTTATGGTCCCTGCTTTCTGCTTAATGTTTCAACACGTTTCCCTCTGTAATGAGTAACTCGTGTCCTGCGTGCCTAAGGAATGTTTAATACCTGCTTCGTTGGCTATTGAACACAAATTGCTCCTTCAACAGCACAGTTTGGAGATTAATGATGCAGAGTTGATGTGTTAATCTGAGCAGTGGGGGAGCGGGACGAGAGGGTTAAAGGTTGTTCCAGTTTGGGGCTTGTTTTAATTATTTTATGGGCCATTGGGGAGATTGTTGGGCTGCTGACTGAGAGGAGAAACTCTTCCTGACAGAGGGAAAATGAGGCAAGTGGGGGGAAAACACAGTGCCTGGGAATCGAGGTGCTGAGGGAGATGAGTTGTGCTGATAACCTGAGATGGGCAGCTGGCTGTGCTTCAACCTGTGCTTGGGAGCAGAGGTCATCACTGCCAGCAGTGGCAGCCAAAATTCTGCATGCCCAGAAATCTCCTCTCCAGCTTTTCCATCCCCTTTCCTTCCCCTCTGTCTTTCTGGCCCCAGCTCCCAGCAAGCTGTGCATCCATCACATCCCCTCCCTGTGTTCCTGTAAAACAGGTACTCAGTCTCTCCTTGCACCACAGCAGCAGTCCCACCAGGTTATCTATCCAGAGGGTGTTAAAAATATTTTATCTTGCTCTTGTAGACCAGGGAAGCAAAATTTCCATGTCAACCTTCTAAATACTTGATAAGTTCAACCTATTTTCAGTTCTGTATGAAGCAAAACCTCATAAAATATGCAGATGAGCCCAAACCCAGGTTTACTCAGGGGTGATTTGGGCTGCTTGGGCATCATATCTTAATTCTTTTTCCCCCACAGTTATGCACAGGAAAAGGGTGTTTGAAGGTGTAGCACATCAGTCTATCCCAGTCTGGGACTCCAGTGGGAGGGGATACAAAAAGCACAGAGCAGAGGTGTTCAGAGGGCTCAAGGACTTGTTTTGCTCAGGTGGAGCTCGAGTCTATATGGCTCACTTCGAAAACTGAAGAGGTGTTTGGACGTTGAGAGTATTTTCCTGGGCACTCTCTGGGCGTGTTATGCCCCAAAGAAGGAACAACAAGGAGTAATGTCTGGAAGGTCAAGCCAGAAAATCTTTAAATTTAGAAGCTGGAGGCGTGTTGTAAGAGAGAGAGGGTGAGTAACCGGTGAGAGAAGCCAGCAAGGAAGTGGCAAATGCTCCGTCTCTTCACGTCTTTAAATCAAGACCGAGGACCTTTCTGGACGAGACGCTTTGGCTCCTGTTCCCGAGGTGCTATTTAGCAACCCATGATAGATGGGGAGTTGGATTAGGTCATCCAGCAATCCCTTTATAGCCCAAAACCCTAGAGAGACTCTACAAATGGCTCTTCAGACCTCCTCCCTCAGCTCTTTTCTTGGCAGAACAGAACCAAAACAGGATCCTCCAGCCCCCGTTGGGGAAGGTTTTGCTGGGTTTTAGCTGTGCCAGTGTCCCAGGAGCAGCCACCTCCACGGAAGCTGCTGTGTAATCTCAGCTCCTCTGGCATATAAAAGCCTCAGCTTTGGTGGGGTTTGGGAAGCCTTGGAGGTGGACAACAAGATGAGGACCAGCCACCTGCAAGGGCAGAGAGACCAACAGAAGGACAGAGTGGTGCCCTCCAGAGCTCCGGGGCTCTGCTTGCATCCATGGGGGTTCTTTGCAGGTAACAGCAGCTCCTGGCTTTCCCCAGGCCCTCCATAGGTGCAGTCAGCACAGCCCATCCTCTCCCTCCTTTCCTGTGACTCCTCATCTGCAGATATTTGGCAGGCACCAAGTGAGACTCGTGACACCACCCTCAGGCCCTGGCTCTCATCTCCTGCTCTGGATCAGAGCATCCCCTGCAGCTCTCCCTGCATCCCCAGCTGGGGAGGCATCCGGAGCGTGGAAGAGCCAATTTCAGGCGTATTCACCCCAAATGACAGAGCTGACAGCATTAAATGAAAGATGTGCTGGGGAAGGAGAGAGCATGGGCTGTGCTGTGTAGCTGTGTCAATACAGGCTGTGCTGCCCGCTCCAGGTAGAGGAAAAGTGACATTTTTAATTGGATTGGCTCAAAACAGAGTCCAGGAGGAATTTCACAACAGAAATCATCATTGCCTGTGCACTGTTCAGGTGAACCTCGAGCACTTCTGCTGCTGCAAACCACTCAGGTCGGAGCTCAGGTCCCTCATGGCTGCTGCCTCTGCATGGGAAAATTACAGATAAAAAAAGGAAGAACAAGGAAATGAGATTTTGCAGGCAGCTGGTTGTGTCTGATCTCTGGTGAATTAATGAAAGTGATAAACTTGTGTTGCCTTCAGTCCCATAAAACCCAGTCCAGAGGGATGCTGAGCTGAGCAGTGCCACCCTCGCTCTGGGTCAAGGCTGCAGCATCCTCTCTCTGGGCTTTGCTGTGGATCATCCAGGGCTCATCCCTGCCCAGCCTGGAGCAGCTCCAAGGCTCTGGGAGGTGCAGAGTACACAGCCCCTAAAAAGCCTTTTTTTAGGGCTGTTTCTTTCTTCATTCAGACCTGCCAGGATCCAACACAGTGGTCCAGAGAAGGGAATGGAGCTGGGGAAGTGTCTGGAGCAGCTGCAGGGGCTCAGCCCGGAGAAGAGGAGGCTCAGGGGGCCCCTGTGGCTCTGCACAACTCCCTGACAGGAGGGGGCAGCCAGGGGAGAGTCGGGCTCTGCTCCCAGGGAACAGGGACAGGAGGAGAGGGAACGGCCTCAGGCTGGGCCAGGGGAGGGTCAGGTTGGATATGAGGACAAATTTCCTCACTCAAAGGATGGCCAGGTAGTGGCACAGCTGCCCAGGGCAGTGCTGGAGTCCCCATGGGATTTTAAAGCCATGTGGATGTGGCACTTGGGGACATGAGTGGTGACTTTGCAGTGCTGGGGGAAAAGTTGGACTGGAGGATCTGAGAACTTTTCCCACCCAAACGATTCTGTGATTCCGTGAAGGGCCCAAAGAGCCTGACTGAGCTGGGGAGAGCAACACAATGATGGGATAAAAAGCCTGTGCCCAAGACCTTTCTACTCCTGCTATAAAGCACCTAATAAGCAGATCTTGGAGGTAAACCTGCAAAACAATTTTCCTCTGCAGTTTATCCCTGTATTGTTCACTTGCTGTCAGTGATTGGGTCACCCAGAGAAGCAGGGTGCTCCTGCTCCAGCGGGAAGGGATCCCAAAGCCCAGGAGAGAGGCAGTTGTTCCTTCAGGGAGGGTGAGAGCACACAGGACCAGCAGCCAGGCCTGTGTGGTCCCTTATCTCGGTCAGACATCTGCCAGGAATTCCTCGGGAGTCACAGCACTTGACACGAGATGGATGGAGCCTGCTCCGACAGGGAGCGGCGCTTGCCAGGACCGGGGGCTCCTCACGGCAGCTGCTCCAGGCCCCTCCAGGATCCATCTGGCCCCTCCAGGATCCATCTGGCCCAGGGTCCTGGCTCAGAGCAAGGAGGAGCAGGCTGAGCTCGCACGCTTCGGCACCAGATGTGCTCGTGCTGCTCCCCAGAACCTCCAGGGAGGGGTTTTTTTTTTTTGGGAAATCTTCCCTGTCTGGCTCAGCACCAGCTCCTCCACCTTCTTCCCCACCACTGGTCCAGGGTGCTCCAGTGGCTTGGGCTGAGGGGGGCCAAACCCTTGGTGGTCACTCGGTGCTCCCTGCAGCCGGATGCTGCTTCCCATTCCCATTGGGGGCGGGTTTTCCCGCCTCGCCTCTGCCCATCTGGCTTCCATCACCGCCTTCCCAGCCACCGGATCCCTGCGGGCTGGGCCGGTTTCATCCTGATTTCTCTATTGTTCCTGCATCTTCTGCTCATGTGTCTGCTCGGGGTCCCTGCCAGAGGGATGAGACCCCAGTCTCCTGCTCCTCCTCCTTCTCTTGCTCCTCCTCTTCTCCTCCTCTCCTCCTCCTCCTCCTCCTCCTCCCTGCCTGCCGCAGCGTTTTCCGTGGTTCCACAGCAGGTTGGTGCCAGGCAGCATTGCTGGAGCAGGAGGGATGGCTCCCTGTGAAATCTGGGAATCAGGAGCCAACTTTCTGCATCTCTCCCTGCAGCATTAAGGTGCATTTTTACCCATCCCTCAACTTCTAAGGACCACAACCTTTTGGTGGAGGGTGTCAGACATAAAGAAATATTTTTCCATCCCATTTTTATAACTCCCCCATTGCAGTGTGGCAGGGTTGGAAAACCCCCAGGAGCTCAGGTTGAAACAGACAGGGATTTCAGACAGCCCTCAGAATATTTTTGGAGAAGAGAAATTCCAGGCAAGGGGATTTCCCATCTGAAATCAGACTCGGGGCTGGCTGGGGAAAATATTCCTACAGCTCTCCAAGCCCTGCAGTCACAGATTGACCCATATTGGAAGTCTTTGGCCAACTCTTCAGCCCTGAGGACTTCTCTCCTGAGTTTTCCAAGCACTTTATTAAATGCCCTGTCTGGTAATAAGAGGCAATATTAGTTATTTTAATTTTAAATGTATTGATTTTAGGAGCATAATGGGCTTCTCCAGCCAGCAGATTCCTGTGGAGCACTCTGCTGGCTTGGAGACTGGAGAGGAGGGAGGGGATGGAACCAGCACTTTGCTTGTGGTCTAAAATTCCTGCTGGACTTCCCACTGCAGCAGATGTCCTTGGAATAGGTTCATCCCATTCCTCTCCATCCCTCAGTTTGCTCCAGGAGTGGATGTTGTTTGATCTTAGAATGGAGGGTGAAGCTGAGTTTGAGGAACCCAATGTCACCCAAGCAGCGTGATGGGGGCTTTGGTGGGAAACCTCTGGGCAGGGAGTCTCCTTCCCTGTCCCTGCTGGAGCAGGAGCAGGGCTTTCCTCAGGTCTGAATCCCCAGCACTTGGAAAAGGGTGCTGTGTCAGTCTTGGAATTGTTGCTACCAGAAGTGGTTGGAAACTGAGGGGATTTATGGCAGATTGTGATTTCATCACCCACTTTTTCTGGTCTTAACCATGTGGGTGATGCCTGCTTGGAAAATCAGGGACATAAAGGAGGGATAAGGGAGGAGTTGGGTGCTTTGGGATGGAGACTTTGCCCTCCCAACACCAGGGAAAGCTGGATGTTGCCTAAAGGTGTCGTTTCCTGTGGCCATTCTCATGTCTGAAGTAAAAAATTTAAAATACAACGTGTTAAATCGGGAAAAGGGGGGAAGTGGAATGTTTGAGGTATTAGAATAATCCTGATTTTTTTGCCTGACCTCATGTTTCTCCCTGGTTTCATTGCAGGCTCAGGCATCAGGCACACAAAGAGCTTTACGCCTACAAACAGGTGAGACCATCCTCTAACTTTTTTTTCCCTTCCCTTCTCCCTAGTGCCAAACCCATCAGGTTTCCTTGTGCTGTTCCTCTCCTTGGGAGGTTTCTGGCCCTCAGTGGGCACTTGTAACACCCAGGCCAATCTGTCCCTGCTGATTTTACTGTCCCCTACCTGCTGGGCCCCCAGGACCATCCCTCCCCTGCTCATCCACAAGTCTCCCAGTTTTCCACTGAGCTCCTGAGCAGTGGGAACATCCCCAATCTCTCCAGCCCTCACTCACTGCAGAGCAGCAGTGCCATCACTCCCCCAGTCACCAATCCATGTTTTCTGGGGGCTGAATCTGCTCCCAGGGTTGGGCCTGGCTGCTCCAAATCCCTGCAGCCACAGGGCTTTTCCAGGGAACAGCTCCATGGCAAGCCCAGCTCTTCCCTGCACCCACCAGTTAAAATAAACAGTGCCCAGAGGTGGCTGTCAGGCTGCTGCTTCCATGTCCTGTTTCCTCCAGGTTTTGTGGGATTTTCTGCCTCTGATCCCTTGATCCCAGCAGGAAGCTGGGTAGATTTGGGCTGAGAACACTCAGTTATCCTGGATTTCTAGCCCTCTCCAGGTGTTCAGCTTGGATGGAGGGAAAATGAAGTGGCAGAGAATGGGAGCCCAGGAGGGTTAAATTTGGGAGGAAACCTCCTGGATCTGGTCCTTGTGATTTTATCTGTCCCAGTGCTCCCTTCCTCCTATCCCTGTACAGGGCCCCTTGTGCTCCCCAGCTCTGCTGGGTTTACTTGGAGGTTTCCAGTTCTTCAGGGGGATTTCCAGTTCTACTGAGACACTCAGTGGGATCCCTTCATGGAGATTTTCCCTGGGAATGCTCACAGCAGCAGCTCTGTCCTGACCCCAGCTCTTTGCCTTGCAGGTCATACTCAAGGAGAAGGTGAAGGAGCTGAACCTCCATGAGGTGAGCACGTCCTGGGCAACAAAGGCTCCCTCACCCTCCTCTTCCTCACCCTGGGGAGGGCCCAAACCCTCAAATTCAACTCCTTTTGGAGCAGAGCATGCAGCCAGCTGTGCTTTGGAAATGGGGAAAGATCCTCTGCAAAAGTCTGGGTTAAACCCTCTCCCTCCTCCTGGCTCCCCTTGGGTTTTCTTGCGTTGTTATTGTTATTTATCACATTCCTCTTATCACACCGATAAGAGGCTGTGGATAAGGGGAGGCCGAGGCCGGCTGGGCTTTGTATAAACACTGTCCCTGGGCGGGGATGTCCCCTCTGGCCCCGCCACCGTCGGGGCGTGACAACATCCAGCAGAGCTGCGGGCAGGGAGAGCTGAAACCCGGGGTAAACGCTCTCCCCCGGCTCCCGGAGGAGGCGGATCCGCTCCTGCCTCCCCGCTCCCTGGGATCTGAAACACCTTAGTTTTTCTCCGTGGCCCTCCAGGCTTTTTGGGGCTGAGCGTTCCTCTCCACAGCCCATTTTTCTTTCCTGCTGAATTTGAGCAGGAATCAGCTCGAATCCCGTGTCAAGCATGGCCTGGATTTATTTATTCCCCTGGAGACAACAAAAATGCCCACCCACATCCGGGCACGAGGCTACTCCTCTGCTCAGTACCAGCTCCAGTTGTTTAGAAGCCACTGTTTGTTTGATTTTAATCCCCTGAGCAGAGCCCAGCCCACGTTTTATCCTCACCCTCCACTCCCCACAGCCACAGGGTGAATCCCAAGGGCCCTGTGGTTCCCCCTTGGTTCTGATCCACTCCTGTTAAATCGACCTGCAGTGGGGTTTTTGTCAGCACAGAGGCTCCAGAGCACTCCCCGGGGTGAGAAATGGGATGTAGGAGGGATTTGGGAATGTGCCAGAGCCGGGAACGGCCTCGATAAGGCTCAGCCCTCCTCCAGCTCTGTTCCCAGCCGTCTGCAGCTCTCCCAGCTTTTGGGGAGGCTGAGGGCTCTGTGGGGATGGGGACAGAGCCGCTCAAGCTCCTCCCTGGCACTTGGGAAAGCCTGGAAGGGTTTGACTCAAAAATTATCCCGTTTTGGGCATTTGTATTTTGGCATTTGCAGCCAGTGTTTCTGGAAAGCTGAGGACGGTGGGAATTTTCCAACGGCCCCGCAGAGGGAGAGGCCCCGCCCAGCCCTTCCCTCCCCGGCTCTGGGTCTGGTTTTCCCCTTTTTCCATCATTCCGCCTCTCCCAGGCCCTGGGGGAGCTCGGGATGTGTGTGTTCCTCAGGGGATGACCCCAACAGCTGCACCTGGCCCTGGTGCACCGAGAGATCCCAGGCCAGGGAGGCTGGGAAAGCCACCCAGGAATATCCAAAATCCCCTGGGATATCCAAAATGAGTCAGGAAAAATTGGCTGTGAGGGGGAAGGTTTTGGCTGAGCCTTTTGCCTGCTGGGAAAACAGCCACCAGTTTTCCCAGCCCTGGGACAGGGATGGCAGCAGCCCATTGCCTTTTCCTCTTCCCAGAGGTGTCCCTGTGGATGCAGCTCAGTCCCAGCGTGGATCCACCCCCTGCACCCTGAAACCTCGAACACATCCCGCCTTTGGGCTCTTCTGGGGAGGCTCCGTGGTCCCTTCCACCAGGAAAGGGAGACCTGAGCCTCAGCCTGTGATCCCAAAGCTCAGCCAGTGAAATTTGGGAAAGCTTTAGGGGGGATTTCACCCCTGAGAGGGTGGGGAGGCCCTGGCACAGGTGGCCCAGAGAAGCCCCTGGATCCCTGGAAGTGCCCAAGGCCAGGCTGGACAGGGCTTGGAGCACCCTGGGATGGTGGGAGGTGTCCCTGCCCAGGGCAGGGGTGGAACTGGATGAGCTTTAAGATCCCTTCCCACCCAAACCAGTCTGGGATTCCACGATTTTGGCCACCAGATTTTAGTGTTTATGTACAAATGTTGCCTCCTGACCGCTGCCTCCTCCCTGTGCCCCACGCCCTGCAGATCTGCGCCGTGTGCCTGGAGGAGTTCAAGCCCAAGGACGAGCTGGGGATCTGTCCCTGCAAACATGCCTTCCACAGGAAGTAAGTGTGGGCACTGACTGGGGCTGGGGGCTCTTCCCACCCCATCCCGGGGCAGCACGGGCAGGAAGAGCCCCTTCCTGGATGAGTTGGAGCAGCAGAGGTTGGAAAATTGGTTCCCAGTTTGGGGATCTGGGGTTTACATTGAGGGTGCCCCATGCTGAGTCAGGAGTTGGCTTGGGTGATCCCCATGGATCCCTTCCAACTCAGTCTGTAATTCCAGGGAATTTTATATATTATNAACTATATATATTATATATAATCATGTATCATATATAGTATACATAATACTATGATTATATCAGAATTATTTACTTAATTTTTAATTTTTATTTATATACATTATAGAGGTGACTGTGTATTATTGGTAGATTATTTGCAGATTCAGTATTTATAATTTCACAGACACCTTTTATGTATATATTTGGGTTATTTTTTTGGTAGGGGTATGCTTTGTTTTTAATCCCTATTTTATAAACTGAGATATGAATATAGATATAGATATAAATATAAATGCAGATAAATATAAATACAAACTATATATAAAACATATGTACACAAAATCCCTGTATATACACACAGAGCCCAAAAA
>VZRX01017599.1:0-17027 GCA_013398075.1 Notiomystis cincta | reverse complement strand
CTGCCGCCCTCTAGTGCCGGATCGCCCCTGGACAGCACCGACACCGTGGACTCGAATCACGGCTGAGTGGGCACTTCAAACCCCATCCCACCCCACCCCTGCCATGGCAGGGACACTTCCACCGTCCCAGGCTGCTCCAAGCCCTGTCCAGCCTGGCCTGGGACACTCCCAGGGATCCAGGGGCAGCCACAGCTTCTCTGGGCACCCTGTGCCAGGGCCTCCCCACCCTCACAGGGAATGACTCCCTCCCAATATCCCACCTAACCCTGCCCCTCTGGCATTCCCTCAATGTTCTGTTCACCTTCTCCAGAAGGATCCACAGGGACTGAGCACCCGGCTGCCCTTCCAGCCGTTTTGGGGATGACGAATTCGCTGGGAGGGAATTCCCCTGCTGGGACAAAGTCTGGATCTCCCACCGAGCTGCACAAAGTTATTTTAGTGCTTCCAGCCCACAGCTCCTGCTCTGGATTGATGCTGTACCCTCCCCACCAATCCCATTCCTATCAATTATCAGCAATGAAGTTTCTCATCAAAGTCAAAACTGCTGCAATTTCCCCCAGAATAATCAATGCTCTTAAAAAAAAAAATTCCCTTCCTTTAAAATGCTTTGAAATACAACTGATTCCCAGAGCCTGAAACGTGCAGGGAGGGAGAAACAATCAAGGATTGCCAACAATTATTTTCAATAATCTAAAATCCAAGGGTTGACCCTGATTTCCCCAGCACATTCCTGCTCATTCCCACCAACATCCATCCCACTGTTCCACAGCTCCAAGAACAAAACAAGCAAACAAAGGGTTTGAAGCATATAAAAAATAACTGTAATATTTTGTAACAAGAAGAAAAACCCAAGCAGTTTACAAAAAACAAAAAAAAAAAAAAAAGAAGATAGACAATAAGCCAGGAACTTTGGTGCTGGGATCAGACTGTGCTGGATCTACTCAAAAATCCAGAGAAAAAGGAGTTACACACTCACATGTAGAGAGTGAGGATGTGCAGAACTTGCAGGATGCTGTGCCCAGGGACACCAGTGCCTCGGGGCAGGGACTGTGGGATCGCTGCTGGGAATTCCCAGCCCTGCAGAGACTTCCCAGCTCTCCACAGCAGAGCCACGTCAAGGTGGCTTCTGCCCTCAGCCCTCAGTCCCCGAGGGTGCTGTGATTAGTAAAAACCAGGTGTTTTCCTGTGTATCCCAAGGATTCACACCCTCCCCAGCCCAGCCTATCACTGACCTGTTACATGAAGGAGCCACCCAAGTCCCAGGCACACACATTCCAAAAAGCTGGAGTTTCTGTGTCTTTCCCATGAGTTTTGTCCATGAGGGTGGGTGAAAGGCCAGCCAGGGGTGTGTGTGTTAAGTTTTAGGTGGTACAGCAAGAGCTGAGTCTAGGAACCCTTCAGTCAGCACTCTGGAAATAGAGATGTTTTTAGTGGAGAGTTTGGGAACCTTTTGTGTGAGTTCACAAGGAATGAAGAATAAATGAGAACCTGAATTCAACTGATCCCAAAGAGGGTGCTCAGAGAAGCTGTGGCTGCCTCTCCCCTGGCAGTGTCCAAGGCCAGGACAGGGCTTGGAGCAAGCTGGGATGGCAGAAGGTGTCCCTGCCTACAGCAAGGGTGGGAAAGAGAGGGGCTTTAATGTCCCTTCCAACCCAAACCACTCCCTAAGCTGTATGATCCTGTTCCCCCAGCCCTCACCTCTCCAGTACCACCTCATGGAACAGAGCAGGACACAACTGGAACCTGTGTCAGGCTGCAGGAAAAACAAACATTTTCCTCCCCAGCCAGCACAGATCACTTTCCACATGGGCACTGCACTTTCTTCCCTGATTTTACTGTGATCAACCCCCTGCCTGTGCCCAGAATCCCAGCTCAGACTCAGCTGAGGTTTAGAGACAAACACAGATCTACCCAGCAAAGCAAACACCCCCTGAATCCGCAGTTTCCTCCCTTTTCAGAGGGAGGTGCCACACAAGGAACCCACCCTGTGAGTGCTCAGATCCAGGGAGGCTGCAAGGGCAGAGCCAGGCAGGATTCACAAGGCAGGGAAGGGCTCGGGGCTGTCCAGCACTTCCAGCCAGGCTCACAAGGGGACCAGAGAGCTGGGAATTGGTTTCTCTGGAAAGAAACCAGGACTGGAAGGGCATGCTGGGGTCAGGGGATGTTCATTCCGATATCCTGGGATAAACCCTGACTCCATGACCCGATCTGAAGGATCTGAGCAGCTTTCCCTGTGCTTCACGGAGCTGCTGGCTGGGAAGGCAGAGCACTTCCAAAGCTGTGTCTCCATGAGCTCACATCCCAAGGGAAGGTGCAGATACCTCATTGCTTTGAGAGAGCATTTATTGAGTGTGCAGGATCCATTCCAACCGCCCTTCCCCAGGGTGCAGCTTCCACAGGGGATCCACACTGCAGTATCCTGCTCACAGGCTGTGTGGCAGCATGCACAGGGAACAGAGGCAGTACAGCATGCATGGAAAGGGGAGAAGTCCCCCAACACAACAGGAGTGTAGCCATTAATAAATGTAACATGGAATATTACAGAGATCCAAGTGTGACTGAAGAAGTCTCTTTGGTGGAGTTCTGTGCAGCCAAGTTTGGTAACAGAGAGAAAACCCCAAACAAACAAACAAGGAATATCCCTACTCCGTCCTCAAATTTACATCTCAAGGCTGGAGGCTGAAACACCCCTCACACCATCCCAAAGGGTGCTGAGGGCCGTGCAGGAGTGCTGGAGGCTGAAATGGGAATCACCCTGAGGCACAGATCTGTGCTGTGCTGTACCTTCTGTCCCTAGGATGGAGATAAGGACGTGTGGAACAGGGATAAAGCCTGGCTGGGGGCACAGCTGGGTCCCACTGCAGATCCAGTGGGCCATGTGCAGTTGCACAGCAGGGCTGTGCTGATGCTCTTCCCCCTTCCCTGACCGTTCTCCAGCACGTGGAGAACCTCTGATTGTGAACACGGAACTGACCTGGGCACTCAGCACTCCAAGGGATCCCAGTGGAAGGAGCAGAGTGCCCGTGGCTCTGCTTTGTCAACCTTCATTAAACAAGGAGTAGAACTACCTAAAAAGTGCAATTTCATGTGACTGAAATGCCCCACAGACCTTCCCATACTCCCCCACGTCGAGCCAGTGTATCCCAATCCCATCTTTTGGAACAAACCTGTGCTGTAATCCCAGATGGATTTCAACTCTTACAGACACCCGTCCCCGCTGTCCCGACAGGCCACGACAGTGGAACAGTCTCAGCAGGGGCTGTGACACCAAATGTGGGCTCAGTGAGCCCCAAACCACGGGCTCAGGGGCCCAGGGAGTGCCCTGAATCCATAGGTCCAACACAGATCCTGCACGGAGTCAGGCTGAGTCCAGGAGTCCCAGGAGAGCACCGACGGCGCCGAAGTAACCCTGAGGAGCAGAAGGGAACACCCAGTGAAAATCCACCCAACACAGCCACAGCCACAATCAGGGAATGGCTGGGGCTGGAAAGCACCTCAAAGCTCATCCAGTGCCTCCCCTGCCTTGGACAGTGACAGCTCCCACTAGCCCAGGTTGCTCCAAGCCCCATCGAGTTTGGCCTTTGACACTTCCAGGGATTCAGGGGCAGCCACAGCTTCTCTGGGAAAGCCCTTCCAGGGCCTCATTACAGCCACAGGGAAAAATTCCTTCCCAATATCCCATCTAACCCTGCCCTCTGGCAGTGGGAAGCCATTCTCCCTTGTCCTGTCACTCCATTCCTTGTCCCAAGACCCTCTCCAGCTCTCCTGGAGCCCCTTTAGGCACTGGAAAGTCTCCCTGGTGCCTTCCCTTCTCCAGGCTGTTACAGACACAGTGTAATTTTAACACCATATAAAGGAAAGGGGAAAGATACAACTACAGGGAGCTACTCTATAAAATAGAAAATAAAATAAAATACAGCTGTGGCTGTAGCAGCAAAGTCTCAAGGACCTCCTGCACTGTGTGCACCCAACAAGTCCGTGTGGCTGTTTCCAGAGCACTCCAAGGATTTGCATTTTGCCATGGGACAAATTTTTTAAAGGAATTTCACCTCATGTTCCAAGAAAAGTGCTTTTAACTGTCCCTTCGACCAGTAGTCCAGAGCATAGGCCAGGAGCCTCATGGAGATGGTGTTGATCCGAAGGAAGTTGCCCACGAACACCACACGGTTGATGTTCTGCAAGTGTTAAGGGAAAAAAAAGAGTATTAAGGTTAAATTCTATTTTCTGCTTGCAGTGATTAAATGTGGGGAAGGGTCTGGACATCAGGAGCAGCTGCAGGAGCTCAGCCTGGAGAAAAGGGGGATCGGGGGGACCTTGTGGCTCTGCACAACTCCCTGACAGGAGGGGGCAGCCAGGGAACAGGGACAGGAGAGGGAACGGCCTCAGGCTGGGCCAGGGGAGGTTTAGACTGGATATTTGGGAAAATTTCTTCATGGAAAGGGTGTCCAGCCCTGGCACAGCTGCCCAGGGCAGTGCTGGAGTCCCCATCCCTGGAGGGGTTTAGAAACTGTTTGGATGTGGCACTTGGGGACAGGGCTTAGTGGTGGCCTTGGCAGGACTGGGGGAATGGTTGGACTGGATGATCTTAAAGGACTTCTCCAACCTAAATGGTTCTGAAATTTTATGATTTATGTGGCTGCTGAAAGTGTTTGGCAGAATCTGCAGAAAACCAGCCACAATTCCATCAGAAAGCAGGACCAGGGCATTTTAAGCCAGGCTCTTCCTCAGACTCTTCCACACTACCCAGAAATTCCCAGGCTGAACTACAGCCTTTCTAACTCAGGAATTTGGACAGAACAGCTGATTTTCCTATGAAATCCTTTGACTGCCTAGGAACACTCATCATCAAGTGCCATCTCCCACCTCTCCTCTCAGCTCTGGCCTTTGGCTCATCACAAAATAGCTGAGTGACTCTAGTGTTAAATTGGGGGAAAAAAACTAATTAGGAGCCTATAACCAACACAATTTTTAAAGAAAGGAAAAGACCAACCAAGTAGAGATATTCTGGATTTAAACCAGACTTCCAGCCTAAATTTTCCATCTCAAAATAGTTCTAATTCAAGCTCTGAAACTTTCTTGTTCTCCAATCAGAAAATAATTCAGTTCCTCCTCTGAGGAATCAGGATCAAGTCTTACCTGCTCCTGCACTGGTATCATTCACAGATTTTCCTTCCCTCCCCACACTGATTAACACTTCCCCTGAACTATTCAGGACCCTCTTTTCATTCAGCTGAACTCCAGAGCAAGGAATCAGCAGATACATTATGAGCAAGGTTGTTTAGGACACATCTTGCCTCGTCTGGGCTGCAATGAAGGTAAACAGAGGACCAGAGGAGTCAGGAGGATGCTGGATTCCGTTGGCCCACGCCATGGAAGCAGGCTCAGGATGGAGTGCAGAGCATGTCTCTGCTCTTTCATAGCCCTGTACAATGCTGCTTGACATGAATGCAACAAGGCAGCACTGTAAAGAAGCTGAAAGCACAAAGATCCAGCAACGGCCGTGGCAGTGGTGGGGCCTGGCCAAGAAATCCAGAGCAACTCATAAAAACAACACAGGAGAAGATATCCAGCCTCTACAACCTCTATTCCCTCCTCTCCTCCTCTCCCAGAGCTCTTCCCAAAGGGAGGCACATCCCTCAAGCAGGCAGCAGCACACAGGTGATGTTTCAGGCAGGGAGCAAGGGAAGAGCTTCCCAAAATACCTCGTTTAGGGCACACATCCGGGCTATGGAGCCAATGTTGTTGGTGATGGTGATTAAAGTGGCCCTGGCCAGGTCCTCTTTGCTGACAGATTCCCTCTTCTCCTTGCTCATCATGTTTCCAAAGCTGTAAAGACAGTCTTGGGGTTAAAGGCCCATTCAGAATTCCAGAAGAAAATGGGAACTGCTAATTTAACCAAAGTGATTCCTCTTGAAGGACTGATTTCTAACTGTAAAAACCACTGCTATCAATAACTTAGATCTCTCAGGAATGGCTGCTCTCCCAAGGCACCTAAACCCAGCCATTCATCCTTGCAGGATGTGCAGTGAACAAAGCCAGAGAGAGAAGCAGGCAGGGCATTACTACCTGGATGCCACAGCCCAGCCTGGCAGCCCGAAGCGCTCGTAGTCTCCTCCGTAGATGTCCCTCACCAGTTTGTCCACCTTGGTGCTGTCCCCATGGGATGCCATCTCCAGGGCCTCCTCAAACGTGGAGCAGCCTGTCAGAAGGCAGCACAGGCCAAAGAAGGTTCCCCCTCCAAGGCTGCAAGTAAAGCAAAATGAAAATGGAACCTCAGATTTGTTCAGCTCTGCATCCCAGTTCCCTCAGGTCACCCCATTCCTGACCTCGTTATTTTAGGGGGAAGCACCTTGGAAAAGCAGCATTTTCTAGTGTTAAACTGGAGGGAAAAAATTAATTAGGAGCCCATAACCAAGACAATTTTTAAAGAAGGGAAAAGGTCAAGTCTGTTCCTCTCAGGTAAGGAATCCCTCACAGCCTTCTGCACAGGCCATGTTGGGACATGAGACCTTGAGTTTTTTATGTTACACTGTCCACTTTCTTCCCAGCATCCAGAAATGTTAATCTTAAAATAAATATTAGTCCTAAGGGATAACTGGAGTGCCAGGGCAGAGATATCCAAAAGCTGGGGGAAAAAACCCTGTCCTGTTCCCTTCACTGTGCACAGATGCCACTAATGATGTATAGCAAGAGTAAGAACTGTACTGAGGGAATTTAAAATTATTATCATTATCATCATTATTACTACTATTGCTTTCCAGGGAATTCAGGAGAGCTTAAAGCTACAGAACTCTTTGGCTTTGCCAGGACACAAGAGCCACATCCTGAAGATGGGCAAGAACTGGGGAATCACTGCTCTGCCATTATCTCTTCCACCAAAATCAGGGAACTTTTAGTAGTCAGGATGGAAATATTGACTCCTTGGATCACAGCTAAGAGTTGTTAACAATCCCAAACTATATAATCTTCTAAAATAAATAAATAAATCCCTTAAATTCCAGCAGCAGGGCAACTGAAAGACCAGCTTTGATAGACACTGGTGCAGTAAAGACACCACAACATGAAATCCATTCCTCTCTTCCAGGGATCTTTGCTGGCAGGGAGTAACTGCAGTAAGAGCAGGAGCTTGGTCATTCCCCTCACCACCTTTATTGCACTGAAAATGCCATTTACAAAGCAAGAATGTGCTCCAGACCCTAAAATCAAAGTCCCTTTACCCCCCAGCACTCACCTGGTGCCTGTTACCCGTTTATAGTTGTCTTTGGAATAGACAGCCAAAATGCTGACCCCTGAGCCAATGTTCACCAGAAGGAGAGGATAGGGATTCTCCAGATTGAATGGGAGCTTCTGGCACCTCTCAGCATCCGTTGGGTTCTCAAAATAGTAACACTCTGAGTGCCCATTGAAGCCCACGGAATCGATGTACAACACTCCTCTGACAAGGCAATCCAGCTCATCGAGCTTACAGAGCTCAAGGTCACTCCTCTGGTGGGAAGGAAAGAAGAGGAACATTGGAGAAGTAGCCAGGGATTTGAAGGGTTTATGCTCAGGGCTGGAAAAATGCATTCACTGCCAGCTCCATCCAGCCATGTCCACGCTCCCTGCAGAGAATGGATCACAGGAGAGCACAGGGACTCCTGTGAGCACATCCTCAGGTGTGGAATGGTGGAAAACCATCTGGTTCCACAGATGGACACTGAGAGAATTCCAGCAACTCCCACAGGTCTGATTTAGGCCCTGACACTGAGGCATTGGTGTGAAAAGCCAGGAAAAATGAGGAGGGACTTATATTGTTTGACCAAAATATCCCACAAAACCCATCCAAAGGAACATCAGAAACAGGTGAGGAAGTACAAAATCATTCTCCCCTCATGTCACTGCCTCAACCACACAAAATTGGATATCAGGGAAAATTTCTTCACAGGAACAGCTGTGCTGCCCAGGGCAGTGGTGGGGTCACCATCCCTGGAAGGATTTAAAAGCCATGTGGATGTGGCACTTGGGGACAGAGGTCAGTGGTGGCCTTGGCAGTGCTGGGGGAACAGTTGGATTTGATGATCTTAGATGGCTTTCTACCCTTAATGATTCTATAAAACCCCCTTTATTTGCATTTTTCCAAGCCCTGACTAAACAAATATTTATCATACATTTTTCACCATGAACAAGGATCCCACTTAGAATGAAGCCACAGGATGATGTCCAATCCCAACTATGAACTTTCTGACAGTCACATTTACCACCAAATCTACCTGAACCTCAACCAGCTCATTCACACAGGTGTTAGACACGAAACCAGGTGAGCAAAGGAAGAAAATAAAGCAGGAGAAAGACAGCAATGGGTAAAAAAAAACCGAACAAAACAAAAAGATTGAGATCAGCACAAGCAGAGATTAAAAACAGAGAGGAAGATTTGTAAGAGAGATCATCAGTGAGTAATTTCAGAGTTACATTCAGGGCAGAAAGTGTTTTAATTTGACTCCACACGCCAAGTTTAACTGGAGTTAGGGACAGCATCGAAATGAAGATTGAGAGAAGTTCCAGAGTGTGCAGAGAAAGTTTTCTAGTTCTAAGCCTTCAAAGACAAATCACTACCAGCCCCTAATGGTATAGAAGCCAAAAATGCCTACTGTGCGAAAGTCCTGCTCAAATTTGTACGCTCCACCTCCCGTGGCACACAGGGCTGTGTGGAGGCTCGAGAAGTGCTTCTCGCTGCCCATTTGGATAAAAGCAGGCATGTCATGAGTGGGAAAGCGTATAAAGTGCAGATTGCCTTTACGTCCACACAGGGTGAGCTCCCTGAGCTCCAGGTGCACGTCCCGAATGCCTGTGGAGCCATAGGCTACGTTCGAGGTCAGGTATTTGCGGATGCTTTTGAGGTTCTCAACTTCTTCCTCTTCTTCCTCGGCTGTGATGTCTTTGGGTTCAAAATAAACCAGTTTGACCAAGGTCCCTCCGATGTCCAAGCCGAACCAGGGGAAGACTGGAGAGAGGAACAAAGAGAAAATGAGACAGGGTATGGCAAGAGCACCTTTCTAGTGGAAGGTGTCCCTGCCCGTGGGAGGAGGTTGGAACTCAGTGGTCTGTAAGGTNAAAGTTTTCTAGTTCTAAGCCTTCAAAGACAAATCACTACCAGCCCCTAATGGTATAGAAGCCAAAAATGCCTACTGTGCGAAAGTCCTGCTCAAATTTGTACGCTCCACCTCCCGTGGCACACAGGGCTGTGTGGAGGCTCGAGAAGTGCTTCTCGCTGCCCATTTGGATAAAAGCAGGCATGTCATGAGTGGGAAAGCGTATAAAGTGCAGATTGCCTTTACGTCCACACAGGGTGAGCTCCCTGAGCTCCAGGTGCACGTCCCGAATGCCTGTGGAGCCATAGGCTACGTTCGAGGTCAGGTATTTGCGGATGCTTTTGAGGTTCTCAACTTCTTCCTCTTCTTCCTCGGCTGTGATGTCTTTGGGTTCAAAATAAACCAGTTTGACCAAGGTCCCTCCGATGTCCAAGCCGAACCAGGGGAAGACTGGAGAGAGGAACAAAGAGAAAATGAGACAGGGTATGGCAAGAGCACCTTTCTAGTGGAAGGTGTCCCTGCCCGTGGGAGGAGGTTGGAACTCAGTGGTCTGTAAGGTCCCTTCCCACCCAACCCATCCTGTGATCCTATTAAAACAGTTTTCACTGATTAATTGATGCAGTTCTCTAAGGACCCATGTGATCTCTACATTTCCAGCATTGTGGCCTTTGATAAGAGACTCCTCCAACATGAGCACAGCTCCAGTTTAGAGATCCCTCACGTTCAGGAGCTCCGAATACAACACTCAAACTCTGACATCCCTCCCCACAGCTCTGACAGCTTCCACACCCCTGCCAGATCCTGCTGCAGGTTTAATCCCCAGCTATTCCTTTCCCCAAGTTCTGAACCAGAGCCAGAACCAGGGATAACACCAGTGCTTTTACATCAAAGGGATGTACAAACGGTCCCTAATTACAACACAGAGCTGAGGTAGACAAGTAATCTCAGATGCCGCAGGGAGACAAAACCAAATGTCTAATTGGATTATTTTATTAGTCAAATTCCCCCATGGTACAAAATATGCATCAGTGTCAGGCCCAGCAACATTTACAGCTGTGTTAGATAATGAGCTTCTTGGAAAAGATCAAGAGAAACCCCTGAACTGATGGAATCTGCGATTAGAGCTGGGAACTGGAACAGATTAATATCACTATTAATGAGCTAAAGGAGAGGCTGGAGCTAACGAGATGTTCAGGCTCCAGAGCAAAGGGGAAAATGTAGCCACATGTTAGAGCTTATGGGAGCAGGATTCAACCCTTCATGGTAGCTTCCAGAAGGAAAAAAGGAACTATTAGAAAATAAATCTGAATAATGGAATCATAGAGGTTGGAAAACACCTCTACAATCCCAACTATTAACCCAGCACTGCCAAGGCCACCACTGACCCCTGTCCCCAAATGCCACATCCACTTTTAAATCTCTCCAGGGCTGGGGACTCCATCAATGCCCTGGGCAGCCTGTCCCAATCACCTGACCACTCTTTCAGGGAAGAAACTCTCCCTAATATCCCATCTAATCCTCCCCTGGCCCAGCCTGAGGCCGTTCCCTCTCCTCCTGTCCCTGTTCCCTGGCTGTCCCCTCCTGTCAGGGACTTGTGCAGAGCCACAAGGTCCCCCCTGAGCCTCCTTTTCTCCAGGCTGAGCCCCTCTCCCAGCTCCCTCAGCTGCTCCAGACCCTCTCCCAGCTCTGTTCCCTCCCCTGGACACGCTCCAGCATAGATGTTACCAACGTTCCTCTGGAAAACAGGATCTTGGGGTTTAGCAAAATTCATAATCTGCAAACAGATAAGGGTGGAACATGGAGAAACCCTCATTCCTCTCCCTTTGGAGCAGGAATAGCTCGTGTCAGGCTCTTCAGGGAACAATCTTTGCACAGGCAGCAGCCTGTCAGGTTGGAGGACATGTTCTCTCCCAGGCAGATTTATCTGGTGGCTGTACAGGCCCTTCCAGAGCTTTCCAGCTCCCAGGAGCTGCTGGCATCGGCAGCTCCCCAAAGTATTTTTAATCCACCAAGTTATTTTTATGTATTTCCATAGAGGCCACCCCCAACCATCACCAAAGGAAATCTTGAAAGAAGATGCAAGCTCTATTTTCAGAGACACATCCAAATCCCAATCACTCTCCATTTCTGAGGCATTTACTTCAAACAAGAACAGACACAAAAATAACTTTTCATGAATGAAAGGGAAAGGAATCTGAATGGCAGCCCAACAGAGGGAGGGAGCAGGAGCAATCCAAGGACTTTTACACAGGCACACAGTGGTAAGACAAAAGGGAAAGGTTTTTAACTAAAAGGACAGATTTATCTATTGGGAGAAATTCTTCTCTCTGAGGATGATGAGGCCCAGGCACAGAGAAGCTGTGGCTGCCCCTGGATCCCTGGAACTGTCCAAGGCCAGGTTGGACAGGGCTTGGAGCAGCCTGGGATAGTGGAAGGTGACCCTGCCCATGGCAAGGGGTGGAACAAGATCATCTTTAAGGTCCCTTCCAATACCAACCATTCCCTGGTTCCTGGAATGTATCTGTTCCTGTCAGAATATGCAATTTGATCTCTGCATTAGATTTTTTTTTGAAGCATCCCCACCACTGTATTTTGACATCAATCTTCCCCCAAACTCCCTCTGCCAGGCTACACGAGGGTAAAAATGGGGAGAGCAGAGGCTGGGGATCCAGAGATGGCCTCACTCATGTGCAGCAGGAAAGGCAAACATCCAAAACCATGGTGCACTGAAGCCACATGCCTGAAAATGCCACAGGGGCTGCTCCATCACAGGCTAACAGGCTCCCACTTCCCAGCACTCAGCTGGTGGCACATGCACAGCTTCAGTAAAATAACATATTTGTTTTAAAATTGGTTGTGAAGTTCACACACCAAACTCCTACACTCAGCAACACAAACCTTCCAGATTTTAGGGCAAACACCACCTGGGTCCATCAGTTTAGGCAGCTTTCCTGGTCACAAAAAATAAATAGCAGCTCCTTGGAAACTTCATCACATACCCAGTGCCATCAAGACCTTACATTTTTTAATACACATAAATTTACTTTTTATTTGGGCAAACATCAGGTGTGCAGTTAAAGCACACCAGTTATCCACTATCTGGCTCACCAGGAACAGGGAATGATGCCAGCAGAGCTGGGAGTAACTGCAGCCAGGCTGGGCTCAGGGTCACAATCCCCACTCAGCACTGGCCCTAAAAACAAACTCCAACCCCCTGGGGTGGGATACAACTTTGGAGCAGAGCTGGCTCACAGATCCCTGAGGCACTGGCTGGAAAGGCTCCACACGGAGCAGCTGGTGCTCTCCATCTGCCAGCAGCTCAGCTCTACCTTCCCTAAGTCACCAGGGATAAATTCGAAAAGACAGCCTATTAAGGTAATTAACTTACCCCAAAAGATTGTTAATTATGGATCTCTCATTATATACATCCCAGCCACAGGTTAAGAATCCAAGGAAGAAGCATGTGAGCTCAAAATTAAATACTTCTTTCCCAGGCTGCAAAGGATTCCCTATGCAGTAACACCTGTTGGAGAACTCAATCCAAAACTTCCCTACAAACCCTTCCTTGCAGGAAAGGGGAATGGCACACAAACAAGAGGAGGAAATTATTCCAAGGACATGAAGAACTGGGGATTTTTTCCTGACATTCACAGGAAGTCATGCAACAGGAACATGCAGGGCAGCAACAGCTCTTCCATGCCTGAGAACCAGACATCGAGAAAAATCCTAGGGAGGGAGAAGGAAGCTCTCCTGGATCGACGCCATCACCATCTGCCACCAAGATTTCTCCTCAAACACTGATTTATTTTTTTCCCAGCAGATGAACACCATCCAGAGATCTCTCCCTTGTAAGCCTCTGAAACAATTTTTCCAAGAGAGCTGCTGCAGATCTCAAGGAGCAGCAGGAGAACTGCTGGCATCCCGGAGCCCTCTGGGCATCCCTGAGGCTGATTTTGCTCAGTCAGAAGGTTCTGCTCAACAACCAGACAGCAGAATCAATGGCCAGGGCAGGAAATGCAAACGCTGCCTGTCATCACCTCCTCCCTGCTGCCACTTGGAGCTCTCTGTGAGGGAAGAGCCTCTCACATCTCCTTTCCAAGCACTCCCCAGGGGCAGAACAGTGGGAAGGATGGCAAATCCCGAGGATGGCACGGGAAGCACATCACTGCATGGACCTCTGGGCTCCCCTCCTGCCCAGCACCTTCTGGGAAGTGTTTAGTTTTTCTTTGGGTGTTTGGGCATTTCCAAGAGAGGCAGGAAATCCTCTGCTCTCAGCTCCAAACCTCTCACCATCTTTTTCTCCCTAATGAAACTCCTGCTTTGTTAGAGGGTGAGAGCCATGAATCCCACTCTCAGTGAGCAGAGAAGCTGTGGCTGCTCCATCCCTGGAAGTGTCCAAGGCCAGGCTGGACCAAGCTGTACTAATGGAAGGTGTCCCTGCCCATGGCAGGGGGTGGAATGAGATGGTCTTGAAGGTCCCTCCCAACCCAAACCACTGGTCTGACTCTCTCTTTCCTTGAGCACAGACAATTAAAAAAGCTGATCTCTCTCTGTATTTTCATATAAGCAGCTCTGTATCTTAAAAACAGACCTTCCTCTCAGGGGCAGATCTATGGATATGCAGCAACAAACAAAACACTGGTCTGCAAACAAAGTTAAGGGCTCACAGCTCCCACTAAATAATCCCAGAAAAGCTCAAGGATCCTCCATGTGCCCACAGCAAAAGCTGCCACCCTCCCTTCGAATCCCTTCTGCAGTCAGACTGTAAGATCTTCAGGGCAATAAAAAGAAATTGCCTTTATCTGATATGTAAATTACTTCATAAAATTGGACACTGTGTAAATAAAAAAGCCCTCAACAGACTTATTCTGGAAGCTGAAGGACTGTCAAGATGAAAGAGGTGATATAATTAAAGATCTCCATGGTGGATTTTCATCACAAAACAAGCAGCAGAGTTGTATTTCAGAGTGATCCTTAACTTCTGAGCCAATTAGATCAGGAGCTAAAAAGATTAGTCTGATGATTTAGTTCCAGGTGTGACAGCACCTCTAGGCTTACTCTAAAATATTGAATATTATATTTAATAGTGTTATACCATGCTGGAAATTGTACAGCTCAGAAAAAAAATACAATTCATTAGCATTTAATATGAAGTGACACTAAGTCTACATCTCCTCCCACCCCTAAAAACAGGCTCTGATAGGAATTCACATTTCAAACACCATTCCAAAACAGAAAAAGGTATTTGAACATCAAAGCTTAAATTCTGTACTACAAAAGAGGAGACAAAACAGCATTTTATTTTTACCTTTTCTTGCATACTTGGTAAATTGAAAATTTAAAGTCATACATCCATTATGTCTTTGCATGATCCTGACAGGAGATATCAAAACTTTTAAAAAAAGAATCAGTTGAAAGAAAAGAATATTTTTTTCTAAGGGAACAAACAAACAAGCTACAGAAGGGAAAAGCACATTTTACTAACCAGGGAAATAACCTAAACTCATCTCTGGTCAGTATCCCAGGAACCCAGGACAAGCAGGGAGAGAATGGAGGAAGGGGAAAGGGGGGAAAGCTGATGAACTGAAATGCTGATCTCTTTCTCTTATAAAAAAGATTCATTAAAAAAACATTCCCCTGCTCATTATGACCTGTTCATCATCAGGTTTCTGCCTGGCACTTCACCCTCCCCACAGCCACAGCTCCCTTATAAACCACGATGGAAATACCCTTGTTACTCATCTGGGGTCTTCTCAGTCCAGTTTTTAAGTCTGGATTTCAATAAGGGCACTGGTAATTCAGAACCAGAAGGGAATTTGCCTGTGTTGTCCCTGGAGCTGATGAAGTTTCTGTGTATGACGTGTCTGCCTGTACTAACAACCCTGTCCCTTTCCCAATGTGATACTCCAAAGCCTCAACAAATCTCCACTTCGTGTTCTCAGGGACATTTCTCAGTCCCTTCTGAGAGCAACAGTGTCCTTGACTTCTCCCCCTTCTGCCAGGGGCACATGGAAAATCCCAGTGGCTGCAGCAAAAGCACCAAGAAACGTTTCACAGAACCATTTAGGCTGGAAAAGACCTCCAAGACCAATTCCAGCTGCTAACCCAGCACTGCCATCTTCACCCCTAATCCATGCCCCCACATCCACACAACTTTTAAACGGGGAATTGACATTTCTAAGGAATTTAAAAGCCCAAGGTGCATGAAGGCACACAGCTGGGATGTTGGGTGCACTGCTTATTTCAGATCTATCCCAAATCCAGTCCTCTTCCCTGCTCTCCACAGCCCTGACTGTACATTACAGGCTCAGAGGGACGAGGAGCAAGGAGGATCAGGAGCCTGCTGAAATCCTCTCATTCCTGGGGAAGTGGGGCTCATCTCCAGGGCATCTGCCAGCACAGCCAGGCAAGAGAAGCCTCAAGGTCACCCAGCTCGTTTGCCACATGCCAGCAGCAGACAAGTGGCAGCTAAAGGAGGACATTTTTGATCCCACACCCCTTAAGTGCTGTCCTTTCATTTCGGCTTGAGTCTTCCTTAAGGTGGGAAGGAGCGTTTTAACCCCAAAATGTGATTTACTGTGACATCAGGCACTGTCCCTGCTCAGGGACACACTTGCTCCAGCACATTTCTCTCCCAATTACCACAAGAATGATTTAGGAAAGTCAGACTACACTGCAATCCTGAATCACACCACGCTGACCTTCCAGACTGAATCCATTCCCTTTTTGGAAGCTGCCAGAGCACTTGTTTTCCCTAAAGTACCCCAAGCCACTCTAAGCACCCGACTTTAATCTGCATTTTCCAGACAAGACACAGAAACTGCCCTGAGCAAGGCAGAGGAGAATCATCACCTAACGAAAAGCTCCCAGCTCGGAGTCCTCCCTCATTCTCATACCAGAGATCTCCTTCATGTCCCTGCAGCCTTTTAACTAACAGGTCTCTAATTAACAGCCTCACAGATCCCTATTCTGATTTTTCACACTAAGGGCAGAAGAGAAGCTGCAGTTTTCACCAGCAACCAAAAAAGAGCAGGAACACTCTTTAAACTTCCCATGAATATGGTAACAACAGTGTCTTGGCACTGCCAGTCACAGCTGAGATGCAGCAGAATCCTGATCCCTGTTTTCAGCCCAGACTCCTTGCTCACATCTTTTTAATAGCTATGCAGGTACCAAGGAATTACAGAGATGCTGTTTCATTTTCAGGGTATGGCAATATCCTTCCAGGAGGAAGGACTCCAGCAGAAGTCAAGGAATAATGGCTCAGTTCCTCCTCAAACATGGCTGAAGTCAGTGACAGCCACGGCACCTGCACGGCAGCTCCTGCTGCTCCCAAAATGAAGGCTGCCATCCATTTTGCAGTTTCCAGTAGGACGTTTACAAATATGGTTCTAGGGATGGGTTTTTTCCCTCAGAAAGCCTGGTTTCATCTGCGTCCAGCTCCTGCCAAACCTGTCAGGTTCTTCCCTCCCGAAATTTAAACTACTCCCTTTGCTCTCCATTGCTGTGCTTTCACAGTTACCAGTCCAGCCTCACAACCTCACACCCTGGTCCCTCCATCTGTCCTGCTGTGCCCTTTTCCTCACCCTCTGTCACCAGCTGCCTTTCTCTCCTTCCCATCCAAGGTCCTCAAATTTGGAACCTCAGCATCTGCCACAGCCCCATCCCATGTCCTGCCCCACCAAGCAGGCGTCACCTCACCCCAAACCTTCAAGAGCTGCTGGAGCTTGTCCTGTCAGCCTGTCCCACCCTTTAGCCCAACCTGCTGAGCCCATGTCACCGTCCCACCGTGTCCCCACCGTGCTGTCCCCAAACCAGCCCCGCTGTGCTCATGCCATCCCCCCACAGCGCTGTTCCCAAATCGGCCACGCTGGACCAGTCACCACTCCCCGTGTCTCCATCGTGTTCCAGACCGGCCACGCTGGACAAGTCCTCCCCCACCGTGCCCACGCCGTGCCC
>VZRX01017598.1:78119-94342 GCA_013398075.1 Notiomystis cincta | reverse complement strand
ACTATTATTATATGAAGATTTTTGCTTTCATGTCTGCCGTCACAAACTTCATTTGGACCTGATGTTAGCAGAACCAGAATGCTTAAGGGTCTGCTTTTCATAAAGATTTATTCCTGAAGCACATCTGGAAGCCTCACTAGTGATGTGTGCTACCATTTACACAGTGACAACATGGGATCTGCCCATTGCTGCTCAGCCTGCACCTGCTATCAAAGAAAATGCTGATTTAAAACCTTTGGAGCTCAAGTTTTCTACATGGGGTGGATACAAAAAGAACTCCTTCCTCCACCCTTTCTATTAATATTCTGCTACATGATACTGTGACTACAAACCTACTCATGCTTTGTAAGATGCTGCACAGCTTTGACCTCAGAAATTTGTGATAAAAACAACTCAGTGCTGGGTTGGGTGGTGCTGCTTCTGCTGGTAAGGGTAGAGCAATGTAGAATTCAAAATCTGTGACAGGTCTCTGCTACCCCTTTTTTACATCATACACTACAGCAACAGAACTGCCATCAATATTATTGTCTTTGCTGTAACCACATCATTAGAAATCTCTGCAATTTTCAGGATTTATGCCTCTAACTTGACTCTAGTTAATATTTTGCCATGCAAACATAAACACTATAGGTGATTATTACTGCAAAACATGTTCATACCATTTTAACTGCCCTATGCTTTGTAGTGAAAAGCCCTGGGAATTCTTTCCTGGATGACAAGTCCCCTGCACAGCTAAGCTTCACTCTTAAGTCAACAAAATAAAACAAGACAAAGTGCAGGATAACAGATCAATAGACAGAAAGCCTGAGGGTTGCTGGAAAAGAAGAAAGAGGGGGGGACTTCTGTGATTTTTAGAAGGTAGAAAGAGGAAATAAATAGGAAGAGGCAGAATAACAGATGTGTAGCACAGGGAAAAGCAATACAGAGAAAGGAAACATCAGAGGAGGGGAAGTTCAACATGTAAAAGAAAATGAGAACAAGAAAGAATGTACATAAGAAGAAACTTTCTCTAAAAATAGTTTAAAAATAAATGAACCTGGACCTAGTCCTCACAACTCTACCAGGAAAGGCTCAAGAACAAGGAGGTTTCCATCCCAATCTCTAAAAGCCAAAACACAGCCCCATGTTGCTACTGTGAAGAAAATTAATCCAGCACACACCATTACCCTGGGCAGCTTCAGTCAAGTGGTTCCTCTGTCTTGCAGCATCTCCACTGAGTCAGACACATCCTACTGCTCATGGCAAAATTACGCAGAGACGTGGTCCCTGCCAGCCTGTGGATCAAAGATCCCTCCTCTTACCAGCTTGGGAATGACAGGAGACACCAATAAGACAAAAAACACACATCACAGTATGTTTCTTGAAGGTTAATTAAAAATCCATTTGAATTATAGAACATAGGAATGAGCTAATATAAATTCATCTGAGACAACATTCAAGCCTTAGCAGGTACCACAACTGTTTCACTCCAAATTCCATCACACTTTAAGAATTTTTAATGCAAACAAGACCTTATGTAATCACTTCCTTTCAAAACTGTCTTCTGGTTTTAGGGATCAAGTCTTATTTATACAAGGAGGGAACACTGGGGAAATCGAGATCAACAAGGACTTGTGGAAGGAGGCAAGCCCTGTTCCTGAAAATCTCTCTGCTGGAAGGCCCTCAGCAGCCCCTGCCTGTGGGAGACCACTGAAGCTGGGTCTGGTTTCCATGGCTCCCACAAGACTCAGGATCCTGTGGATGGATCTATTTTGCCTGGAAGGTCTTTAAGATAGAAAAATTAAAAGAAGAAGATAGCATCCAAGTAACCTCAGCAGACCAGTGAAAACAAGAAGAAAAGACTTCTCCTGAGTGCTCTGTGCATTGGGTTACTTGTTCTTGGGGTTGAAAAGCATTTTAATTTCAAGATTAAGATAAAACAACAGGCATTTGATGACAGGATCAGGTACCCATTTGCACCCATCAAGAATGTGTCCCTTAGGTCCAACTTAATTCCACAGTTTCCTCAACAGAACCCAGAAGTAACAATGGATTTTAAAGATGAATCTTTTTAGTGCAAAACTGTAGCACAACCTGTAATGCCCTGAAGTAACTTTAAGGGAATGTCATCCATGTGTTTTTAAATTTCGCTGTAGTAAATTCTAGTTTTCCACTAATATATTTAAATTCTAGATGTGTTCTCAAAAAACTTGAAAAATAAACTATACATGAAGACTAAAACTAAGGAATAGATGGCTGAATATGGCTCACCAGGCTGGACTGGGGTTGCTCTTATTACTCTGGCTATCTGGAATTCCACTTTTGGGCTCCTTGAATAGGGTGGGGACAAAGGCACCTCAACAGAGCTCTTTAGCCCACCTTAAGGTAAATGTCAGAAGAATCAGCATGAATTTCCTTTGTAGAATAAATGTGGGTTTCTAGATGGAGTATTTCCAACATATTAATCCCATTGTAGTTATATAGACAGCACGATGGCAATTGGTTTATTACAAAGAGCTAATACCAGCTATTTGGCTTTTGCTGGTGTTTTGGCTTTCCACTAAAATTAAAGGGAAGAGACATGTGCCTTGAGATTAACACCTGCCCCTTGCTCAGACACTGCTGTCATACAGGATGGAATCTCTCCGGATGCTTCTCACTCCCTGCCAGGTTCAGCAGGAAGCAGGACCCTTATTTTGAGAGCTTCTGAACACAAATACAGCTCAAAAAATATATTTGTGATTTAATGTGGAGTACAACCATGGTTCAGTTTTTTCTTTTGCCGATAGGTCTGTATCTCCAATATCGTGCTGGGAATACAGAGTCCAGTGTCAGAGAGGCAGTGAACCACTCAAACTGAACTGGACCCTGGCTGAAAAACCCACAAATCAAAGTGTTGAGCTGTTTGCCATGTTTGGGAAGAAGCAATCCAAACATTTTCCCTTTAAATCTGATTACACCCAAACACATACACAGAGGCATGCAGCTTTCAAGTGCTCATTTCACACAAACCAATTAATATTATCCCCTATTCTTCCCTCTGAAGAAAAGGTTAAATATCCATTTAACTGACACACATCCCAGCCTGAACAGCAGAGTAATACAGAAATATGAACAGATAGCATTGAATTGTGTATTTTAAAGTCATGCCTAAAAATGTAGCCATAGAAGTGCACTTGAAAAACAGCAAGGTGAGTCAGACACCCAGCAATTACACCATACTTAAAATGAGTGAGAAGGTTGCTGCTGGGAGGTCAGGAGAGATCATTTTGTCAAGCAGTGTTAAATGAAGCAGTTGCCTTGTGCCTTTCTTCTGAGCTGCTCTGTGGAACACGGGATCCAGTAATTTAAAGGTGATGTGAAGGAAAAGGCAGAGTGTTTTCAGAAGAAAAGGCCGGCTGTGTCCATTTGCTTCCATTTGCAAACGCGGGGAAAGGAAAAGATGAAAGATGCCTTTGCACTTCAGTCACTGCATCTCTGCATGCTCCAGCTCTCTGCTGAAGGGGGAAGAGGCACTCTGAGGCTCCTGGATCTTTGCACAGCAGTGAGGCTTGATTTCATGCACTGAAGTTAATTCTGGCATCCACTGACAGGCAGGGTAGCCTGGATGCTGAAGATGCCCCAATTCTGCTACTGAAGGTGTGATGCCATTATCAAAGTCATGATGCAGCTAGATAACTTTTTATATGGAATGAGATGTTCAGAATGTGCAAGGACTGCCCTGGTGTTTCCATTCCCAAAACTTTCTTCAGCATTTTCCTCTGAGCTCACCATTTTCTCTGTCTTCCTTTACTCTGAACATTCTCAGCATGAGCTGCGAGAGCAATAGGCAGGAGCATTCCCTTGTCCCCTGAATGAGGTGATCATTTGAAATACAGATTGATCAGAGCAATCTGCTGCAACCTTGATGTGAACTCCAGCTATGGTTCCTGTGCTTTTTGCTCTGTTTTGCCTGGCTCCCTAATCTATTTATGGATTTGCTGACCCTCTGTCCAATATTCTGGGCATTCCAAAATTCTCAGTGTTCCCTAAGAGTCCTCTTCTGCACAGAGTAGAGATATATTTAACCTTCCTTCATCAAACAGCAGCACACAAGAGCTTGGCTCTTCTGAGAGCTATTTTCCTTGGAACAGCACTTATACATAATGCAGTGATGGCCATTGTCCCAAGAGGCAAGAATCTGAGTGCTACTGATGGCAGTGAGAAAAAGATGTCCAGTGTGAAAGTTACCCTCTGGCCCAGTTTAGCCTATTTAAACATCACTAACTTTATATTGAATATTCACAGAGCTTAAAGAGCCCTCAAGTGCTGAGCTGACCCCCTAGTTTGTCCTTTGTGACTGCAGTGGAAGCACATGATAGCATTTGCCCTTTAATGGGATTTCAAAAACCTTTACAATCTTTTAATAAAAAAAAAAAGGCAAAAAAACAATCAACAGAAAATAAAGCTGCACTTTCAATTAACGAGGACAATTACTTCTAATTGTAAAGCTCATACATTTTTCAAATGAAGAGATATCATTTTGCCTTAATTGGTAGGTGCAATGAATAGGCAATTAAAAACGCATTAAATTTGGACCCACAGATAACAAGGAGCAAATTTCTGTCCTGAGCAGATTACAGTTGTGAATGTGCCTCCCTTGTCACTTTAAAACCAATAAAGGGGCTCCCTGGGCATATTTCATGGTTCCTCCATTATTGCCACTGAAGATATCACCATTTCCATTACAAACAGTTGGGTTTCAGGGGGAGTTGACTAAATGATCCTGCAGACAGAAGTGTGTCATCACTCACCCCAGGAGTGCTGAGTATGGTTTTAAAAACACTGGGTTGCTTTTTGCTCCTGTTAGTCATGCAGTGCCTGCCCTCTGCACCCTGTGGATGAGCCCCAGCAATTAAACAGTGGTGGGGACCGTGCTGGTTCTGAAGTGCAGATGCTCTAATGGAAGCCCCTGACAGAAATATGCCCCTTTATCCCTTCACACACACAAGTGTATGCTGTGTCTGCTGCTGGCAATTGCACAACGTTGACAGCAAAACAGAATTTCTCCCTCTTTCCCCTGGTCTCACTCCTGCAAACACTGAGCACATCAGCCAGCTTTACAGAGCAACTGGCTTCCCATTGAACTGAAGCAGATAAGCTCTGGAGAGCCGTGTTCTTTTCTGCCACACAGCATCATCATGGGGCAAATTTACATGTGAATCCATTCGTGCTGCTATTTATCTGCAAACCAAGAACGACATATGCAAAACAACAGTCACAGCTGAATGTGCTTTGCAAACTAGGAGAGCTTCTGTATTCCAGTTCCCTTCTTCTTGTTCATTTAAATCCTGTCTCTTTCCAACACTGTCTCAGTCAAGGAAACTGAGGCTCTCCGAGGGCACTAATAAGAAATATAATTTGTGATTCCTAGAAATTAGTGAAAGGATTGTAAGTGTAAAATGACCTCCAAGACCAGAAGTTATGGCTGTGCATATTGCTGGAGGTGTAGAAGAGGTGTGAAACCCAAGCATTGTTCATAACAAGTGTTCAAAACAGCATTCACAAGAGATGCTTGAAGAGGCATGCTGTAGTCCCTAAACTTTCCCCAGTAGTAAAGATATTTTAGATTAAAACATTCTTGTAGTTACTACTCTGTTTGTTCAGCCCAGGGGATTTTAATAATACCTACATTTAATAGCAGACATAGGACATTCAAAGCAAAAACAAACCAGAAATTGCTCTTCTCTTTTTTGGTTTTGTTTTGTTTTGCTTTTTGTTTGTTTGGTTGGTTGTTGTTTTGGGTTTTTTGTTTGTTTGGGGGTTTTTGTTGGATTTTTTTGTTAGATCTATGCTCAGAAAAGCAGAAATCTTTTCATTATTGTGATTTATCATGCACATAAACTTATTCCATCAAGACATCTTTACTTGAGCTGCTTGAATGCCTGGAGCTAAGACAGTGGAGAGCTGACTAAAAGTAAGACTGATCAGATGCTTAAAGGTAAGTCTGTCTAAGCACCTGGCTGGTTTGGGGCTTTTAATGAAATAATTCATGGAAACCCAGTTCATTAGGCTTTAGTCTTTATTGATTTCTTGCCAGGACAATTTATAGAGTTGCAGAACTCACAACTTCCTACAAAGATTCTTTTAGAAGTAGAAGAAGTGAGACACAGAAAGGGTCCTCAAGCTCATGGATGAGCAACTCTGATTTCTGCCAGTCCCACAGAAAGCTCATTTAGTTCTCTAGAGGAAGAGAATTAGGGATGTGGACACAGGAACAACTCACAGGTCAGCCTTACCTTGGTCACAGTGGGAGTCTAACCTGGTTAATGGACATTATTGGCTGGAGCTGTGAGAGCTGCCACAACAGACCAGAACAGGGCAAAGGGAGCAATGGGTTTGTTTCAGGGGCTCTGAGCAGTCCAGTGAAAGTATAGCTACAAGTATGGCTGTAATATTGATCTTTATAAATAAAAATAATGTTGCTTCTAAAGCCCATTTGCACAGTTCAGTCTTTTAAATGTTTTCTTTCTGCAACATCCAAGGCAAACTTCATGCTAATGCCAGAAAAATTTCTGTGCAGACCTTTGGTAGCCAAAAGCTCTAATTTATTTATTTAGCAGAGAGGCTGTCAAACACTTTGGCTGTTTTTACTAGATGGCATTCATGGCACTGTGCTGAGAGTTCCCCTCCTCTGCACTCCCAGCTCTTTGCTGAAGGACATTGTTCATTTTGCACTTCATCACAGCACCCATCCCAAAAGCTCCCTGGTGCCGTAAAAACCTGAGCCAGCAGGTCCCTCTGAGTGCCTCAAGCAGAGTTTCATGGCAATGTATCTCCCCTGAAAGGACAGTGTGGTGACCTGTGACAGCTGACAGGAAGCAAAATGTGCCCATGGCTCTTCCCCTGCCTCTGGATGACTTCAGAATCCACATTTCTGCTTCTGGAAGGAACATCCTGAGATTTCAGACAGCTCCCAGCCACCATCTCTCCTAAAGCACCTACCAAGAGCTAAATCTCTCCAAGAGAGACTGAGAAACAAAATGGCAGAGGAAACCAGGCCTCTTGAAGTCAGGATTCACCTGAGGAGCAGAAAGAAAAAACTCCTTCACCTGGTGATGGGAAGCAGTAGAAGATCATGCCTGATGCATGGTCAGGGGTAACTTGGAAGTGCAGAAGTGCATTGCACCTCTTGGTGCTCTCCTTGGCTATTCCAAGTTCCACAGCCCCAGGGCTGTGGAGTTTTGCCAAGCTGTGCAAAGGGAAGAAGGAAAATAATAAATACTAATAGCAAGTTTTGTGAATGAAGTGTGTAAATGAGGAGAGTTGATATTACTGAGAAGGTTCCCTATGGCTTCAATGCATTTGGGTCCTGCATCCAGGATATTTGTCATCATTTTGTGGATAGATAGATAGATACAGCACAGATGGAGAAAAGAAATTGCAGGGCTTCAGTCCCAGAGCATGTCAGTAGAACTGGTAGGGAATCTTCTGTTTAGAGGCTTCTGTCCTCTCAGGAGATGCAAGTTGATGAGAACAGAAGGCATTTGAGTGAGAAAACTCACAGGACTTGAAACTGGGCTTGATATATAATATTTCTCTGGGCTATCAGAAAAAGGGCAAATGATAAACCTCATTTTGCATTTTATTTGCATCTTAAGTTAAAAAGCATTACTATAAATGAGGATTTCAAGACATCAAATTTTATTTGTACATCTGAAAAGAATACTCCACTATTAAGGCATGGAAAAGTATTTGCCTGAGAAAAGCTGATTTTTACAACGCTAAAATATTCCATGTACAGCAACCCAAGTAGACCAAGAGATTATTTCATACTTGGGTTGTGAGGTGCATAAATATGATGCATTATATCAGGGAGCGTTAAAATATATTTATAATTTGAAGGACTTTAGAGGCTGTTTCAGTGTGGAAGATGAGATACCAATAAAAAGGGAAATAATCTTGAAGAGAGCTGTGTTCTACCCCTCAGAAAAGCAAGCAAAAGATAAACTGTGACCACAGGCACATACTTGGTTGTCTTCCTTTATATGTATCAGCTAAAAACAAGTACATCTAGTACATCTGCCTCAATATGTGTGTAAAAACCTAATCAATATGAAGGATAACACAGCACTGGTTTGGGTGCATTCACAGATGTTGTGATATATGAATATTTTAATGGAATCCAGGATGGCAATGAGTGCATGGATACTGCTATAAATACACAGGCGTGGGCTGTGTGCACTGATCCTCGCTCTTAGGGGCAGTGCTGAGGCAGCACTTTGCCACTGCCCTCCCTGGCTGGTCACTGCTAATCAATAGCCTTATGAACCAGTGCATTTAGGGCCCTGCCAGTCTGATTCCTCATGTAAACACTTGTCAGGTGCAATTCATGGCCAGCCAGGTCTGCTGCTCTGCCTTGCCTTGTGCTGGTGTAGCACTGAGGGGCTGTGGCAGCTGGGGGTGTTCTTCTCTTCCAGTGGTGATGATGGAGAGAGGAAGGCACCACAGCCCCCTTGAGCAGTGGCACTTCTAGGCTGGCTGTGTTGCTCCTAACTCCACTGCCTTGCTCTCAGCTCACTCCTGTGTAATCAACAGGGAAGCTCTGCCTTTGTGGAAAAAACTCCTCTGGAGGAGGAGCGTGTGAATATGGACGGGAAATAATGTAGTGAGCCACAGGCCAACAAAACAATTATGTCCTTACACATTAAGGCACAGTTGAAACTACAAGAAACAAAAGGAATAACAAAAACTGAGGGGAGAAAGAGAGAGAAAGGTAAAGTTACCAGGGAAGTCCCTCAAGGATCTGTCTCAGAGTTTTTTCAACTCAGCATATTCATAAATGGTTTAGGGAAAGAAATAAATAACAAAAACCTATTCAGAACAGTCAATTCTGTGCTGATTTCAAAGACTCACAAAAGGCACTCACAATGCTGAATGACAGGGTGATAAGATTGCAATTGAATTTCAATACTAATGAATACAAACTAAGGCATTTGGGAAAAAAAAACATAACCACACACACAAAATTATAGGTTATAGGAATTAGAGAGAGGGAAGAAAGGGATAAGAGAGGTCTGTATAGGAACTGCGCAGCGAAGAAAGGCTGCAAACAATTATTCATGATGCCCAAGAAATAGTCAGTGTGAAATGCAGTGATCAGAAAGAAGGTAAAAAAAAGCAAAACCAACAGAAATTATATTTTATGCACGTCATGATTAAATTGCATAACTCATTGCCACAGGAAAATGTAGACACAAAAGCAAAATCTGGTTCATAAAAAAAGTTTAATCTCACTGATAGAGAATATGTCATTGCAGATTAATGGTGGCTCAGAAATTCCTTGAACTGCTGTTTTCCAGGAGCTGGTAGGATATACCAGATAAAAACAGCTTCCCACACAACCTGTTAATCCTCACCCAGGGGAATCACTGATTACAAACAGAGAAAGGATTGGACTTTACCTGCTTTTAATCTAGCCCAGAATGCTGGTTCTTATATTTTTAATAACAATATTCTTACCTACTTTGGGGAAAAAAAAAAATAAAAAAAAAAACAACTACAAGACCAAAATGCCATACATTCCTATGAAAACTAGAGAAGATGTGGAATAATGGGATTTACTACTCTAAATTTCCAGCCTATGGAAAAATGAGTGATTATTTCCCTCACTTTCCCGCTCATTGGGATAATATCCATATCTTAATCAGCATCTCTGCTTCCCCTCACCCTGACTTTGCCACAGATTCAATTGTTCCAAGCTGGCAGCTTGCCAGGTGATACAGGGACTGTCAGTCACAAACAAAAATTGTCCTGCTTGTCAGCAGTGATTCACAGCATGCCCTAAACCGTATCAGAAACTCAATCCAGCTCCAAGATATAAAAGCTGTTTCATGAATGGTAAAGTTTAAAAAAGTCTGTTTTCTTGCAGTTCTCCCACAAGTCAGGTTTTCAGCCTCCTTTCCCATCCAGCCCAATCAGTATTTCCAGTTCCTTCCAGCAGAGCAATTTGGGTCTCATGTGACGTGGCTGGTGGGCACTGGCTGGGTGGCTCTTACCCCCAGGGTACATGAGCCCATAAATGCCTCTTTCAGTGGGTGTCCCCTTGTCTTTGGTCCCCCTTTGGTCTCCCCCTTCTTTGGTCTCCCCTTTGGTTTCTTCTTCTTTTGTCCCTTAATTACAGAAGTTTTAAAGATATCATTAAGGTCTTTAATTTTCATGGAATCATTTAGATTGGAAAGGACCTTTAACATCATCAAGCCCAAATGTTAACCCAGAACTGCCAAGCCCCCACTAAACCATGTCCCTAAGTGCCACATCTGCACATCTTTTAAATATCTGCTGGGATGGTGACTCCACCATTTCCCTGGGCATCCTGTTCCAACTCTTGGCAAACCTTCTGATGAAGAATTTTCCTGATAACCAACCTAAATCTCCCCTGTCATAACTAGAGGCCATTTCCTCTTGTCCTATCATTTGTTCCTTGGGAGAAGAGACTGACCCCCACCTGCTGCACCCTCCTTTCAGGTGGTTGTAGAGTGAAAAGGTCCCCCCTGAGCCTCTTTTTCTCCATGCTGACCCCCCCAGCTCCCTCAGCTGCTCCTCACAGGACTTGTGCTCCACCTCCTTCACCAGCTTCCTTGACATTCTATGGACACTCTCCAGCCTCTCAATGTCCTTCTTGCAGTGAGGGGACCAAAACTGACCACAAGATCCAAGATGTGATTTCATCAGTGCTGGCAGGGACAGAGACACTCCATTATTGAGTGAAAAGGGTCACCTGCATCAAAAGCTGCAGAAGGGGAACAGACAGACCAAGAGCTCCATTACACAACTTTGATTCCAAGACAGAAGCATCACAAAAAGTGTCACCTGTCACTCTTTGTCTGCAGAGCTTATGAAAATTCAGCCTCAAGGGACAGAGTCATTAAGAGAGAATCCCAGTGTGTATTAAAGGAAGTCCACCATTTTCCCTAATAAAACAGACAGAAAAAACAGCTTGTGGCACATTTTAATTTATAAGAATATATCAGAGGACAAATGGTCTTTGCTGGAGGTGCCCAAGCTTGTAAACCTTTATGGTGTTTTCTGTTTCACTGTGAGACTTTCACAGCAGCATCTGATGAAACAAGAAGAGACAAACACAACCACAGGATGGAAACAAATTGCAGACCCCATCCAATTACACAGTTCAAATTCTTAAATCATATAAACTGCAAGTCAGGCATTTCAGTTCAGTTTAGTCGAAAACAAGGAGAAGAAAAAGATTCCTTGAGAAAACTCATTTTGTCTGAAAGCAAAACATTGCCAGCCAGCCATGAGCTGCAAGTTCAAACACCTTTGCTAAAAGCCTCTATTCATTTGCAGTTTATTGGATAGCATGAAGCTGCCCATTCTGGTTATACTCTCTTTTTTTAAATGCTTGGAACAGTGAAATATAAGAAGATTAATCTTATGCAATATATATTCATTAAGTAAATTTCAGATGATGAATCAAATAGATTACTTTGCATAAATATTTCTCATAAAATATGAGTGGGCATCATATTTAATAAAAATCACAAACCAGTGGAGATTGATTGCCCTGAACACAAAAGCAATATAAAATAAACACCTTCAGAAGCAACAGTTTCATCACTTACCTCCACAAGCTGTTCATGCAATCCATTTATAACAGCAAACTGGGTCTGGGTTTTGCCATTTTACAATTATTATTTCCTCAAGAGGGAGACAATATGAAACTTACAGAAACTTCCTCTTTACTTAATCCTGCACATAAATTGTTGTCAGGTCACAGTCACAGGAAGCAAAAAACCAGAGTAAATCCCATGTTCTTTCCATTCCTTCTTGTCTCCTTTTTTACTGCTCCTTTTAAGAATTGTTCTCCATGAGAACATTCCCTTACACATTAAAATACAATCACTGTTTTGGGGGGGAAAAATGTATTATAGGTCGAATTTTACTGCTGCCTGTTGAGAGACTGGTCACTGCTATGGAAGGGCATAAAATCAGCTATACTGCAGAATCAGTACAGCACTGAACCAAAGGAAAATAAGTTATTTGAGAAACTAGTGCATAATTTATTGGAGCAACACAGAGCTTTACCATAAAAGCCTCCTTTTCACACAGGTGAAAGCCTGAGAAGGGTCAATCCCTTGGGGAACACCATGCAAGGCTGCCCAGAGCTGGCACAGCACTGGAGAAGGGAAACACCTCCTCCCAACTCCTTCACTGCAAAGATAAAGTCTGATATAGTCAGGGTCCATAGGAGCCAGTCTTTCCTCCTGGAGTAATGCAGGGCACAGGGGTCAGCACCCAACACTGCCTGGAGCTGTTTAGCCTTTGGAATTTTTTATAAATCATTGCACATAACACACACGTTTCAAAGTAAAAATTCAAATTAATGGAGAAAGGGGTGCTAAATGCAAAGATTTATTGCCTCTGGCTTAGGAATTTGCTGAGTCACATATCAGAGGTTGGGAAAATGTGCTGGCAAATAACACTCTGCATTTCTTGCCTCTACTGTTGTCCACTCCCAGAGAGTACTGAGCAAGATGAACCTCTGCTCTGACCAACAGCTGTCTAAGAGTTGATCATTCTCAATCTAATCTAAGCTAAAAATGAGCTTCATATTTTTCATCAAATACAAGTAGAGGCTTGAGTATAAATAACCATGTGTGTCTGGTGCAATGTGCTCTAGGAAGAAGTTGATAAAAAAAAAGCAGTGAAAGAGAATGAAGAGAAAAAGTTGGGTAAAAAAAAGTTGGAAGCTTTGGGATGGAGAACACACCTAATTATCACCAATGAGAAATGTCATAGGGTCAAATGCAAGGTCACACCACTTACTGAAAACAAGCGCTGATACCACCCTGAACTTGTCAGTGCTCTGCATCATTTTTATAGGCACAGTCTGACAGTGTGCTGAGGTTTTTCCTTCACTGACACAAGCAGCCCAAAGACAGGGCTTTAAGGAGAGACAGCAAAGACATGTCCTTGTCAGAGACTGCACTTCACAGAGGCCTTCAAGAGACGAGGATTCTTTAAAAATTTCTTTTCCCATGATTGGTCCACACTGTGTGGTTTTTACCTTATGGAGGAGATTCTTGAATGTGAGACTCTCAAGGGTTTAGCTCTATTTTTCTGATTTTGTTAATAGAGAACAGCCCAGGGTACCAAATTAATTCCGAGTCAAGAGAATAATTAGTGCAAACCTTCATGTGTGTCCCCATCAACCCAGAGGTTTTTACAATTCACAGACATATCACAGAGCACATTAATGGCTAGCAAAGTCTCCACTGGTGCTTTAATGATTTACACCAGCTAGCCTGCAGTTTCTGAGCTTTGGCCTTTTGCTTTTCAAATCAGCAAGATTTTCCCAAAGGACAGAAAGCAGGAAATAGGTGCAGAGAAAGAAGGTATATGGGAATCCTTCTGTCAGAAAAAAACTCAGCAAAGCTCTCAGAGCATCTATGAGGATCCACAGGCTGAACTGCACCAATCTGCAGCTTGTGTTCAAAAGGGATGGAGCTCCAAGATTGTTATTTTGCCCACCTTGCTGTGCTGTCTGTATTTTATTACTCTATCAACAGCCTCTTTCTCTTTTTCCTGTGCCTTATTATTAAATCCTCCCCTCCTAAATCCACCCATGAACATAGAATATTCTGAAATGGCATCATCTATCTTACCAAAAGGATGAAATTCTACCATTTGAATTAAAATGAGGAAAAATAACATGGATTCTATCTTTTCAGGCTGAATTACTGCTTTAATCCATCATGCTGGCTACAGTGGTAAATGATGGCCCAGAACTCCTGCAGACCACTTGATTAGCTTTTAATTACCCATCACACTGATGCTGTGATAAGAGACATCTTAGGTTCTTGATTTCTACATGAATTGCATGATTAACATAAATGCTGTGAGATTAATAAGAGTGGGTTTGGAAGAGATTATTGATGATATCTTCTCAAATGGAAGCAAGAGCAAGCCATGCTTTGTGGGTTAAATCACAATTTTGCTTCCTCCCCCTCAAAATTTTAGTGCCAGAGCAGTGTACTGCCTTGCATGCTCTTACAGCTATTTGCATTTCTAGAAGGCACTTTACAGCTGGTTTTCAGGGGAGAAGTGGCTGCATCACAACAAGGTGCTGGAGAGTCAGCTTCAAAATGTGCATAGCTGATATGAATATTCCATAATAATGTTGTTCTCCTTCTGCCTCAGGAGCCAAGTCCTACAGGATAATCTGCAAAAGACCAATGCCACAAATGGACAGATGTGCAAAAGTATACAGAAAGAAAGGGGACAAAACTGTGATAACTTCTTGTCAAACCAAGTGGCATTATCAGTTACTAACTTGACCTATTACACCACAGTGATGGGAAATCTGTTGAGGAAGGCAGAAGCAGGAATAGGAAAAGGAAATACTGCATTGCCCGGTCGTAAATATAAAAACAAAAGCAAGCTGATGTTGTTTTTTTATTTCTTCCCCAGGTACCACACTTTTTGACAGTGCTGAGATTAACAACCTCACTCTCAAAACGTGTGGTCAGCCTTTGCACTGAAAATAACACTCTCTGGTTTCATTCCCTGGTAGGGCTTGATAAGGCTTCTGCAGAATTTTTGATGCAGAGCATTATCAGGCTGCTGGGGTATTGATTGATCCACTGTGATATGGGCAGGAGGTGCTCACACAGGCTTGAAATCCCCTGCTTGGGCTTGCAAATAGTTCCCCGAGGCAAGATTTATGCTACTGAGATGGGAAGAAGTGAAGCAAAGTTCACAGGGATTTTAGAGATGTAATTCCAGCTCCTAAACTGTTTGTATATTTTAAAACATACATGTAAAAAACACATATATAATTTATATTCATTGTTCACAAATACTGTGTCACTGGGGGTTTCTCAGTGATTTAGGGGGAAAAGCTAATCTTCCTGCTTTTCATAACACAGCTGTCAGGTTTCTCAGGCTATGTACCACAACGAATTTCAGGATCACTCCTAATTGGTGCCTGAGAGAGAGCTGCAGTAACTCGATTTGATGCTGCTCTTTGCCAGCAGACAGCACAGAGCACCCTGGGAGCTCAGAGAAGAGATTTGTACTGGCTGAAACCACCAGCTCAGGGCAGCTGCTGCTCGTCAGAGCACAAAACCACATCCAAGAAAGAGGACACAACTGCATGGAAATTCAGACAAGAGACAAATCATGCAGATTGTAAAAGACCCAATTTGTTTGCAGGGGTTTTGTCCTACTAGAAGTTGCGGGCAATGATTGATAGCTGTGATATTTGACTTATACAGCATCAGCTTGGCTCAGTCACTGACTGCACAGTACTGCAATTCCATGAATTCAATCACTGAATTGGTTTCCTCCAGACTGAATTTTTTAATTATTATTATTATTATTGCAAATTGATCTATACTCCCAGCTCTCTATTTCTGTCAGAGCTCACACTGTGATAATAGCAACCATGAAAGTGCAAGTGCTGCTCATTATAGAAGAATTTAAGTAGGACCTAAATTATTCCCCCATATTAGTCATGTATTAATTTCCATTAGTTACTAATTACCAGTAGTTAGCATCTTTGGGCTCATGCAAAGAGACAGCAGGAAGTTCCTAAATCTCCTATATAACTTGGCATGTGACAGGAGCCCTGCTGTAACTCAGCTCTGATCTAGAGCTGGTGGGAAATACTACAGTGTGACTTCAGACTCAGGAAATACCAGGTCATCAAATTCTGAATTTTTTAATATGAATGAATTACATTCTCCCTTATCCTTTTAGATTTGAACTTTGCTCTGTTCCAAAGTGGTTCCATGGTACTACTCAGCAGCAGACACACGTCCTATGTACCCAGTCCTACATGACTGGGATAAAAGATGCTTAAGGAAAAAAATTATATGTTATTTTCCAAAAACAGTCACACTCTCCCTGGACACTAAACCAGCCAGAATTACAGTGAATATGGTTAACCTATGTATAAATTAAGTATGTTCTGCCTTTCAGTGTGAAGAATTGATAAGACTGTCCTCTTGGAGAAGCAGCCTGTAAGGGATGTGATGCAGAGCACAAGTACAAACTCCACAGAATAATCAACTGCATAAGAGATAAGAAGCAACTGATTATGCAGCTCTTCTACAAAAAGGATTTGGGGTTTTTAGAGGATCACAAAGTAAAGAGAAGCCAATGTCAAACAGCTTTAAAAAGAGAAAAAAGAAACAAAAACAAAAACACAAAAAAAAAAAAAAAAAACTCTTAAAAAAAAAAAA
>VZRX01017598.1:454-78026 GCA_013398075.1 Notiomystis cincta | reverse complement strand
AAAAAAAGAAAAAAAAAAAACAAAAAAAAAAACAAAAAAAAAAAAAAAAAATAACTCTTGAAATACAAACAGAATTTCTTCTTTGCAACTTGAAGTTGACCAAATCAGTAAGAAAACACTCTTCTGCTTTGAGCATCACAGTTCAAGGAATGCATGGATCAGAGAGAGAAGAGAAAAACAACAACAAAAGCTCTAGAAAATGTGACCTATGGGAAAGGCTTGGGGCTCAGTTCAGTTTGGATAAAGGAGACCGAGAAAACAAACATCAATAACATAAAAGATATACACACAAAAAAGAGACAGTAATAAGGTGGTTTTCATGCCTGCTGTAGCTAGGAGATAGATATTCAAAAGCTGGAATAGATGGTAAGGAGGGCTTTAGACCGTCATCATTAGAGATTTCTAAGAAAATGGTGGCTAAACTTCACCCTGCACCAGAAAAAAAAACACATTCCTTGTGTCAGCTGCAATAAGCACATGGCCATTTTGTCCAGCAGAGCCATCATCCTTCAGATCCAAAACAGACAGAGCAAACCACTCTAGTCTTGTACTAGACAAAGGCTCCTGCCTATTGGTAGAGATTGGACTGAAATTGCTAATTAACCTACATTTGTGAAACACTTCAAGATGCTCTAAAATATGGAGGTGGGTTTGGAGCATGGAGGAAAGCAGATGGAACAAAGATGAAAGCAAAAGAGAACAAAGCCAAATAACGTCGAGTTCTGCTCCTATGAGTTGTGCTGGAAATCCAGGGCAGTTTTCTGTGGGGCCACACAGGTGCAATTAACAAAAACAAATCCCCTTTTCTGTTGCACAGGCTCATTAAGGATGTCATTTGCATGATCAGCATCCAGCTTCTCTTGCCCAATCCAAGTCTTTACAGGGCAGAGGACGTAGCCTCCCCTCAGGTGTCTCACTCAGTGTCTGGTGGGTGTCAGAGTCTTCCAGCTGCATGACCTGACTGTTGGTCATAGGGAGAAGAACCTTTCTGGGTTATAGGAGGGCAGAGAACTAGAAAGAAAATTATCTTATTGACAAGAAGTTCAAGGTGAATCCAAATTGGATTAGGATGTTCTAATATATATTGTTTCTGGTCCAACTGAAGCAGAAGTGGTTCTTTAAGGGTTTTTTTGTGTGGAGAGGCAACTCTCACAATCTGTTTTCCTATACCTGAGAGTATTTCAGGTTAAATAATTTATGAATCCATTTTTCTGCTTCTTTTTTTTTTTGTGAGTTTCTCATTGCGTTCTTCATACTGACAGTGCTACCACCACAGCATATTTTCCAGCTACTTTTTCAGTACCAGCCAGAACTTCTGCTTGATATCCAGTTCCATCTGTCATACTTTCACATATGTGTGCTCTCCTTAAATCCTTCTTTCCCTGTTAATTCCTGTGCAAAGATCATCATCTGCAGTGATCAGTTATCAAAGAGGGATCTGAGGTCCCTAATCCAGAAACCACCCAGTTTTTAAGCCCTGCAGGGTGCTGGCATTTTGTAGATAGCACCAGGATCAGCAATGCTACCATCAGCTGAGAGCTGCAGGTTTGCATCTCATGGGCCACTTCAGGCTTCTCTTCTCAAGGGGCTCTGCTGTAATTAATTAGGTCAGTGTGAACTGGGCACACCTGACACCTGGACACCCCCTCTGCAGCCACCAGCACACCCAGCTCACCCTGTGAAGGTGCCACCTGGTGTGTCTGCACATCACATTCCTGTTTCTCACTCACTCTCTGACTAAGGAGCTGCTCAGAAAATGTACCTGCTTCAAGTGAAATGAACAATACAGGGGATTGTTTTCCCATATAAGAACACAGTACCACAAATTATTACAGAGTTCATGCAATTGGTCAGTAATAAAGCAAGAGCAGGCTGTAAATCACACCTGAATTGGAAGGGGCTCTGTGCCTCAGAAGGAGGCCCACAGGACACCATTAATTATCGTATACTTACACCACCCTCATGAAAAATTCAGGCATTAGCCAAAGATATGCATCTGTGGCACATATTTCCCAAAGCCTCCCCTCACAGACAGTGAAAATCTCACTTTTACCTCACACCAACCCAGATGACCATGGGAATTTAGAGGTTAATTCTGTTTAGGGATTACAACACGAGCTGGTATGTATGTCCATTTCTGAATATACTGGTTATACTGAGAAGGGTCTAAAGATTGCAGAAGTTGAGCAAAACTTTTCCTCTCATTACTCCTTCTTCAGCCAGGTGACACCTAAGTGGAAAATAAAATAATGAGAAAGTTGTTGGTCTTGAAACACAGAAGTAAAAATTCTATGGAAATTAAAATATCAACTATGCTTACTATTAAAGTCCATACCACAGCATCATATGCCTAAAGTGATGAAAAGAAGACTAAATATCATTCTTTTTTACTGGTATGTCTTAACTTTTTTGAGATATTGATTTTGCCAATTGAGCAGCTTTAAGTGTGAGTGCCTACAGGTAAAGTGGGAGTTCTTCATGGTTTCTTATTAGAAAAAGAAAAAAAAGTATGCCCAGTAAGCCTTTTAAGATACCTGGGTGCATTTTTATAATTCTATATAGTCTGAAGTATTTTGTTTCAGGATTTGGCACCACTTCTACATCTCTGTAGTAGTGTATTTTCTCTTCACAACTTTTTCTGATCCAATGCACTCTCTCTCCCCATGTTCCCACAAATAAAACCAGCAGAAGTGCTGAACCCTGCTTTGAACATCAGAAAGGAAAATGCTACTGGAATACCCTCTCTCAGAATGCTGCAGCTTGCAATCCTCATTTTCTCTGCTTCCAAAGGACCCCAGCTCTTGAGGGCACATGAAAATCCCACTGGGGTTGGTCTTTACAGGGTTTCAGAGATTCAGGGGCTGTGTTTGCACACAAGGATTGAGATGACCTGAAGGAAATGTGGGAAGAAGGAATCACACACAAGAACGGATCAGGAGGAGATCAGTTCTGCAGACAGCTGTTTTTGTGTCCAGAAAGGCTTCTCCTAGCTTGTTAGTGCTCTTTCTTGTCTTGATTTTGTTGGATTTTTATGCATCTGGCAAGGTGCCTCCATGCAGGAAGAGACGTTCCATTAGTGTGCATGTAGAAATTTGGAATGAATAAATAAGCAAATTGCCACCTATTATCACCCCAAACTTCAATGCCTGACATGTTTATCTGCTTAAATATAAACTTAAACACACACTGCAAGTTTTCTTATTTCACAAAAAATCAACCTTTGAAATTATATTTTTTCTGAAAAACAGAAAGAGTAAAAGGAAAAAAAAGCTCTTGTTTACTCCTGATTCTTCTTTTGGCTAGGGTTCCAAGAAGCAATCTCTTCATCCCTGAGGGATGCCACTTCTGCAGCACATTGCAAAAACAAAATCCCACCCCCACAGAAGAAAAAACAAGAGCACAGTGCACAAGCAGACTCACACTTCAGAACTGCCACTCTCAGCATTCAGCCTTTGCAAGTTCTCCCTCATTATTAGAGACATTAGTGATTGCTGATACACATGGATGCAATTAAGAGGGAGCAAAGAAAAGATTCACAAACAAGCAGATGAGCTTTGTATTTGGAGAGGGCATAAAAGCTGAATGATTTATTCATTTTTCTGTTTAAGCTGTGAGAGGGTATAGACTCATCACTATGGAGAGTCTTGCAGCAAAGCTTGTAGCATAGATATAAAGTGGATTAAAGAGGGAAATTTCTTTCATGCTTTGTGCTCTTTCTCTTTTTATAGCATTTATATCTGCTTTTCAAAGTGAGGACTATGTTTTCATTTGGATCTCTATAAAAATGTTGTTGACACAGAGGGCATAATTCTACAGACCACTGAAGTCATCAGGAACTACTGATAGAAATAACTTCGTGCAATTTTTTTTCTATTTTTATCTCAACCCAAGAGACTTGCATGATTTTCAGCCAAATTTTCACTAAAATAATTTAATTTCCTGATAACCTACTTTTAATCTATAAACAGCATCTATGTTCCCTCTTTCAGAGAACTTCCATTTTTGTCTATTTCCAGCAGAACATTTTAAGACCCTCACTGGGAATTGCCACATAATGAATAAATGCCAAAGCTGAGCTGAGATCCTGAGTTTACCTCCAAAGCTGCCTCTTCATGCTTTCCAGGGACATTGACATCATTCTGATTTTACTTGGGACTCCAGAGGAAGCCTTGAATAGAATTAATTTAAGACAAGAGATTCTGCCCTGTGTGCCACCCATGGGATTCAGAGCTGTGATTGAGATCACAGGGCAGTCACAAATACACTCTGAATGTGAACAAATATTGTCCAAATGGCCCACGTGAACCAGACTAGCTGCTATGTTGGCATTAAATCTGTGCCTTCCCTGCTGAAAATTAAGAGTTCCCCATTTGTTTTGTGGAACCCTGGACAGAAGGATGTTTGTAGGAAAGCAGGAAATTATATAAGCCTGAATTCTCCCTTGCTTTCCTTTGCAAGCAGTTCAAGCACAACTTCCCAGGATGCTGCTGGTATAGGAATGAGTATTTGTAGAGTCTCAAACACATGAAGGAGACTGAATCATGAAGACTTCCAGTGCACCTCAGCTCAGATACCATGGTAGGATTTGGTTTTATGATCCACAGGAAGCTGAGAAGTCTGCAGTATGTCATGGTTTGCTTCCATAGCAACTACAAGGAGCCATGAATAAATCATGAAGATGCTTAGGAGTGTTCACATGTTTGAATTACATATGTTTCCTACACTAATTGAGAAATATTAATCCAACTTACTTAGACTCTGTCCCATATCCCATATTGGTCATGTCAGCATGATACTTGTTTTCTTCCTGAACCCACTCAGTATTGACAGGCTGCTTTGCAGGAATATGTATTGCCCAGCCTCCCTGCAGCCCCTAAATGAAAAGGCAGTAATCCTCCAGAGAAGTTTTCACTATGGATTTGCATCTCTCCCCAGATTATTAGATCTTCTTCACCCCCAGTTCATAATATCTAATTACCCTGTAGCCTGTTCTCAATTATTTAAAGCCCAACCCTTACTTATTGAATTTTATAGTTTAATGTTAATAGATCAGAGGTTAACTGGCTCAATATTAGAAAAGGAGTCACTGGCTCAGTAATACAAAAGGAGTCAGGATTATGTTGAGCTCCTCAGTGTTATTAATGGGGCTTTAAAGAGGCAACAGAGAACAGCATATGTCAGCCACAGCAGGGTTTGAAGGATAAAGTCAATATTTACAGACATGAGTGTCTCCTACCTGAGCTGCAGGCAATTCTGAGCAGCTGGGGCTTGATAAAGTCAGCTTCAGACTTCCATGGATCAGACCAGAGCAAAGGAAGTGATATCAAAAGGGCAATACTTTACCCAATTAAACCTGATTTATCTTACCACTAAAATAGATACAGTATTATTAGATGACTGTTCTGACTGACTGGGCAGGACTGGTGCAGGGTTATCATCAATCAGACATGAAACATACAGGGTAATCCCCCAATTCTCATCTGTTTCCCTCCCATTTGAGTGGGTTAAGGATATGGTGGTGGTCATGCTGTAGGCTTTCAAGGACACAGAAATACAGGGAAAGGTGACTTTATTTTTATTAGACTAGCTGATGGAGCTGGAAAAAGCATGAAAGCTTTTGATCATCTGTTAGGTACCAGAGGGCTAAATGGGCTGCTTGCCATGGTAGGAGAGGGGAAGACAAACCAGACAACCAGCAGCTTTGATCTCCCAGATAATGGTAAAGCAAAATCCCAGTCCCACTACCTCCTGTGCTTCATGAAGTGTTCAGACTTGGGTTTTTTTTTCTTTTTCCTTTTTTTTTTTCTTTCAGCCTGTACATTCTGGTGACTGAGAAACAGCTACCATGGGCTACCTGAGTCTTCATAACCATCCACAGGCACTGCTGCCCACAGCAAGTACAGTGTAATACAATTTATTTTAATCTCAGTGGGAAGAGCTTAAGCCTCATTATCTCATATTTACCAGGACTTAGAGTGCTCCCAAAACAGTTTTTTCTGCTATTCTTCTCTTGTCTTTTCAGATAAACAGAATAATATTTTATGCCACAGTTATGAACTAACATTTAGACCAGCTTCCAAAAGCCTTTTTCCTGTTTTTTAGGAAGACATTGTTGACAGTTTGGATTAACTTTACACAAGAAATCCCTTTTTAGAATAACTGTAAACCACATCACCCTTCTCCCAGCACATGTCTCAGAAGCATTCTCTCCCACTTAAGGAAATAACAGTATTACTGTTACTGAAATCAGTATTTCAGTTCATGCTCCTCTTTTCCTTATAAGCATGAGCTCAGTGTAACTGGACACTCAACAGAAATTATTCTAAAGATTTGCACAAAGCCTTTCTGAAGACCAGGATTCAAAAAGTCCAGCCTCTTCTACGACTCAAATAACTGGTCCAGTTATCCTAAAAGCCATAATATTCTTAACCATGCAGTTCTCAGCACTTATGTCCAGAATTGGAGTTTATATCTTTATAAAAAATGAAATCATTCCCTATTGAGGAGGATCTCTCTATTCACAGAGTTCTGTGGCTTTTAGACTTTCAAACCCACCATGCTTCTTCTAAGCCAAACAATTCCAATTACTCTTATTAGTGCTAGTGAAATTGCTTGCAATATCTTTTTAACACCCACACTGAACACAACATTTTGCCACTCTAAAAACAGCCTTGAGTGCAATCTTTTAGGGGAAAAGTGAAACAAAAGCATAGTATTGAATTCATGGAAGAACCCTGAATGAAATGGAATCATTCTTAGAATCTGGAGTTCAGTGACACTGAGACTCAATTCTCTGCCACAAGGTGAACCTAAGCCTCCCAAAGTTTCAAGCATTCTAGCTCTCAAAACAGCAAGAAGTTATCAGTCTGTATGAAAGCTGGCAGCAGAAAACAGTTGTGTTGCAGCAGACTGCAGGATTGAAAGCCCTTTGTCCAGCTCTTGGGGCTGGGAACTCTCTGGGTCACACCAAGATCAGCAGCTGGAGGCAGCCAAAAGCGGAGGGACAGAGGAAGAACTCACCATCATGGAGACAGCACTTGCCACCAGGATCTTCCTGCCCCATGGAGCCTCCAGATGACCCCTTCACAGAGCTGGTACTTCTCAGCTCCTCAGCAGAGGCAGAACAGCTTCGAAAATCCCCCAAAAATCCAAGGAACACGACTCAGCTCATTGTGCATCTTGGCAGGACACACTCAAGCCTGCAGCCCTCCTGACACCTCAGCACAAGGAGAAATGGAGAGACTCACCTGGCAGAAACCAACCCTTGTGCAGGGTGACCCTGGATCATCCTTGGCCCCCAAAAAATCCAGGCCAATGGCAAATCACCCTCTGGGACAGCTGTTTGAAAGAACATTAACAGGGAAATCCAGGCTGTCTTTTGCTTTCTTTTGGGCTTGGTGCCCCTAGGTTGGGCACCATGGAGAACTGGCCTTTGGTCTATGCAAGGCGATGTCCCAGAGCTCCCCACAGATCTGGCTGGTCCTCCAAACCCTGTGCTGATGATGTCTGGTCCCAGGGGCAGAACATGGCCCTACAGCCTTCTGTAATGACACCTGTATCCCCTGCCCCCAGATCTCCAAATCCTCAGTGGTAACTACAAACTGCCAGCACCTTGCAATACTGTAAATGGCATGAAGTGAGGGGCACTTCTCATATTATTCATAACTGCAGGAAAAGAAGAATTTGCACATAACCATGAGCCCAGCTTTGATTATTTAGGTGCCTTTTGTCTTATCTGACACAGAGTCCTATCCAAACTCTAGCTCCATATGCACAGAGGAAGCCTGTTACATTTCTCTTTCTAGGAAGGGAATGTGGTTTTACTTAGATGAATGGCATCAGCAATGCCAAACAATACCCTTCTTGGGAAAATACTGCCTTATTTCTGAGGAAAAAGATTTGCCTTTAACAGATCATGACAGTTTTATGTCATCACTGACTAAAGTCAACAAGATTTCTACAATAATTATCTTTTTTTCAACTGCTATTTCCAAGAACTCCACCAGCAGCAAATCCTTATCAGTTTATATAGAATTGCTGCTGGAATTTCCTTTACATCAGCAACATGTACCTAATTATTTTTAGTGATCTCATTAAGTAAAACACTTAAGTGACCAGGACCCAAAATTAACAGGATTTCGGGAAGCCAAAAACTAAAAGACCATCCTATTTCATTTGTCTAAACTCAATTTACTTTTATGAGATTCCCTTTTTTAAGCTGTCATTTTTAACCACTCATTTTAGTAGTAAATTTTTTTTTGAGTTAGCAATTTGTTCAGACTGTGAAACTGCTGTTCTTTTGCTGACACAAGTGCTGAGAGTACTGCTGGAGATGTGCTTGTGGTAGCCTCCTGTAATGAGATGATTCAGTCATCAGTGAGTCTGGACAGACTTGGAGATTCCTTTTTCAGGGCTGAAAAACTGGAGGCATTTTAGCACACAAGAGGCATTTGAGGGTTTATCAGGCAGTTCCTTGTCCTTGCACAACACCACATCACATCAGCCTCATCACACAAGCTCTGGGGACAGCTGTGCTTCCAAATTAGTGTGTCCTGATCACGCTGCTCCATCTATGCTGTGTCACTTTTCATTTCAGCTGCTGTAGCTCAAGCACAGAAATACAGTGAAGAAGGCACAGACACAATATATGCTATTATTCATAGATGTGTTCATCAGCAAATGATAGTTGAAAGTCCTCAGATGGATAGAAACATTTATTTGTGTTCCAATAGCAGATGAATATTGAGAGAAAACACAGAAATGCAAACAGGATTTTATGTTGGAGTGAACAATATGAATTCTGATATCTTTCTAAAGACTTTAGAGTGTGTGAGCAGGTGACCCTGGTGGCCATTCAGTCCTCTCCGAGCTTAGAGGTATTGCTAACAAGAGCTGAAGATTAAATTGAGAGATCACAGGGGAAACCAAGGGATTCCTCCCAAAAACACATTTTACAGCAGCACTGCAGGGAAAGACAATCTGTATTTGCAAAGTGTGTGCCAGCCTCAGAACTGCCTTATAGCAACATCCTTGGATAACAGAGGTGGGACAGCAGGAGACAGAACTACTGCTAGGATGTTTCTTTTTAGTGCTACAAATGCATTTTCCATTCTTTAATGTTTACTTACTCAGCATTTCCTAAAAAGAAATCAAACCCAGTGTTTGCAGAAAGACACACAAAGGACAGCAGCCCTTTTGGTAACACCCTTTTCAGTAGCAACTTTTGAACCAGGAGGTCTGTGTTCATTTCCCAGCCTTTTTGGGACTGGCCATGGCTATGAAATGGGGAGAAGCAGGAAAGAGTCCTCAAACACAGAGGGAAACTGGGAAGCAAAGTGACATCATGTCTCTCTCCACATGGTGGCTGTCCTTGATGTTAATGGCTTGGGAAGGGAGCAGTGACTCCTCGAGTTACCTGTTAGGGCTGCTGCTGATTGCTCTAAATTGTCTCTTTTGTTTGAAACTGCTTCTTTTCCAGCTCATGCTGAGCTCCTTGTTTGGAGCTGCCCTGTGCTCATGACCAACACCAGTAAATACAAACAATTTCAGGGCAGAAAACCTTCTGAAGGTTGGGTGGGATGTGGCTCCCCTCCTTCCTCAGCACGAGGTTCTTCACATCAGGCCCTGAACATGACAGAGTAGGGATGGGTTTTGAAAGATGAGGCCTCATGTTCTGAAGTTAGTGGAGCCAGGTGTATCACAACAGAGAAGGAGAAGTCATCAGGCCTGATTTATGTCTGCCTCTGGAGCACCACCTGTGACAGCAGGAGATTTAGGAAGAGGAAGTGTTGTTTAGGTCTCCTCAGCACACCCAGGAAAGAGACACTGGGAAAGTACCACGACTCCTCCATGATAAGCAAAAACAGCAGTGCAGGAAAACAAAGTGAATGCAAATTAAGTTTGCCCCGGGGAAGGCCTGATGCCAAAGGATAAAACAGGATCATCACCTATAGAATGTGCAGGTCCAGAAGGCAGTGAGGGTGTTGTAGTGGCTCAGGGCAGGGGAAAATAGAAAGAGCAGCCTGGTCTGTGCTCTATGGACTGTTTAACACCAAACTGCTGATTCTTTCTGACCACCTTCTACACTGAGGAAATTAAAATTGCAGCTCCATGGCTCTGCTCTTTTGGTCATTCCCTCCCAAAAGATCTCACCCCAAGGGAAGGCTCTGCTATCCTACCCTAGGGAAGCCCTTTCTCACACACACAGAGCTCTCCAATGAGCCAGAGAAATCCAGCCCACTCACAGCCTTCTGCAAGGCAAAACCCCACAGAGTCTGGATCATCCCTGCTCCTGGTCCTTGTTGTGTGGAGACACACAGGAATAAGACACAGTACTTCAGCTGGGAGAAGAAAAGGAGGGATAGCTGGGGATAAAAGGGAAATATGTGAGGCTAATGTCTTCTCTAATAGGGGAATATCATAACAAATTCAGGCCAGGAAACATCATTATTCTAGGAGTTATTTCTTTAATTTAATTTAATTCATTCATCCTCCCTTCCATGTATTACTATTTTTGATTAAATCCCACAGAGCTGGGATTTTCATCTCTCATCTTGATAAGCACTGCTACAACATCACAAGTAGAGACAGGAATGCAGCCAACCAGCCTAACAAGAGGCACCTGAACTATTGGGTTAGACAAGAGAACCAGCAAATCTCCCTTAAAATAAGAACTGAGGAAGGAAACAATTCCTGCATGAAGAGAAGTAGTGCAAACAGCAAGGTTTCCATCAAGAAGCAAAGCAGTCTGGCAAAGAAAGAAGAAAATATCACATTTGTTTTTGTAAAAGTAGGTAGAAGTCCTGTTCCATAAATAACTTTAAAAATGCTAAAGAATAGGCATGAATGCACAGAATTGAATATAGCACTGCATTCAGCAATGAGGGAATTAATAGCTGTTTCCACATATGTTATAAAATATGGGGAGGTAGCATAGTCCCTAAATGAGTACACAAATACTAGAACATCATTAATAAAGATGAGTTTTGGTAATAACTTGACAGAAATGTCCTCTGGATTTCAAAATCTTTGTCTTTTTCCATCTGGATCAAGCTGAATGATGTTATTTCATTCTCTAAATTAAAACGGATTAAACAAAACAAAAATCTTAACACACAGGCCAAGAGAGAACACAAATTCCTTTTCTAGGAGAAAAATTTAAGTGCATAGGAAAATTATTGTGCAAATTGAGGACAAGATTCTCTCTGAGGGGAGCTATGCAAACTTTCATAAAAATGCAAAGAGGCTCAAGCAGAGAAATTTTGCAAGAATAATTTCAATCATGTGGGAAGAATAAATTTACAAAAACAATGAATAAAGAAAGCACAGCAAAAGACTAAACTAAAAGCATGAGCTATATTTTTAGTGGCACAAAGAACAGGAGACTGATATCACAGGAAAAAGGGCAGGAGTTTTCCTTAAAGAAGAACAGGATCAAAGTCAGCACAGGTCTGGAGCATTATGTCTTATTAATAAGATTTATTTGAGCATGAGTGAGTGGCAAATGCAGGTGAAGTGGGATTAAATTATTACATAAACCTCAATGGAATTATTACTCAGCTGCAGAAGACTGCCAAGAAGTTGTCAGTTGTCTCAGTTATGATGGCCATGGACTCAAAAAATGATTGTGACCCAAAACTTCACCAGCAAAATAGAAGTTATATCCTGACACTTATTTTTTTTTAAATAATCAATTAAAAAACATCAAACCCCACCATTTTTCTTGCAGAAGAAGAAAATAAGTTTATTATTTTCATCTTGACATTTTGTTGAACAAACCAGGTCGATTGATAATGCTAAGGAAAAATAAAAGACTGCAATAAAAATATTGCAACAGTACTCCAGAAATATTTTGGGAAAACTTCAGGTAATCTGTGCATAGAGAATATAACCAGAACCAGGTATCCTCACATGCCTCTTAGTTCTAGAAAAATCCCTCTTTGATCTAGAGAAAGCTGACTTTACACAAAAAAGAAAGTATTACTGTGTGCTGATTTAAGAAACAGAGTTTCTGCTGATGTCTTGAATTGAATTCCTGACAAGGAGAGCCTCTCCTGTGATTTCAGGGAACCTTACTGAGGAAGCTCTGAGCATCCTTTACTTAGTCCCTGGTGGAAGACAGAAAATATTTGCCTTCAACTCAGACTGAAGATGGAAGGAGAAGTCTCTCTATGCCTTTTATTTTTATCAAAGCTGGTAAATTTAAAATGTGGAAAGGGCCTTTTCCTTTTAAGCAACTGAGCACAGGGCTATTGAAGGTTACTATTTCCTACATATGCTATATTTTACATTTATCCATAAATAACTACAAAATACACTAACAACTCAAAACTCTGAGAAATGTTGCAATGGATTTTTTATTAAAAAAAAATAAAGATAGCTGACATCATGTAGCTATTAAAGGTAGATTTCTTGTAAATGTCCTTGTAGTTTAGTAGATTTTGGAAGTTTCTCCCAAAACCAGGAAAATTATTTATGGCATTTGGGAACCAATCCAATTTCCACTGCACTCCTTGTTATTCCAAGGAAAAGCAAATGGTTTCTCAGGGGAGGTGTAAAGCAGCACAATTAAAATTGTATAGACCAGCTCATGCAGGGCAATGAATAAAGATCTATGCAGGGCCAGCTGCTGTGCTTAGAAATTCCAGAGTAAATTCAGTTTACTACCAGTCACATTGAAATTACTCTAAATGCTCACCAGTTTAGCAGGGAACAGAAGAGAGCCCAATGCCAAAGCTGGAATTTTCTAGGGGAAAAAAACAAAACTGAACTAAATTAAACAAAACAAAACAACAAACAACAATTACAAGACCCAAACATACCTGGCAGAGACTCAGACTTTACTCTTCAACTCTTGGAACATGCAAGAAGAAATATGCCAAATGCCAAAGTTTCCAGCCAGTGATGGCAATAAAAGGCCACTGAAATTTTGATGACAGAGCTGTGGAGGGGGAAATGGAAGCAGGGCTCAATGTCTCTGCAAGAACTCCATGGGACCATCAAAATCAGGAGGCTCTGTACTTTCCTCCCACTGCAGAGTTGGCACAGTCACAGGGAAAAACCAAGTACAGTCCAGGGAAAACAGCATAACAGGTAAAACAGGGAACTCTACAGGGTGCCCCCAGCCCAGCACAGATGCCCTGAGAGAAGCCCTTGGAGGACAGGGCTGATGGATGGAGCCTTTCTGGGGAGGAGAAGTGCTGATGTTTCTCATGACCCTGCAGCATGGTGACAGCATGTGCCCTCTCCATGTGCCCTTGCTCCTCAGCACTGCTGAAATGACATTTTAAACTAAACAAAACCACAAGGATCTCCAGCTGCTGTGAGGACCTGAGACAAACTTCTTGTGCAAAGCACTGTTCTGGAGAGATAATCATTGGAAGCTGATCTGCTGCAGGAACCATGACCCCTTAGCTCTCATACAGGAGCTGCACAGCAACTCCCACCCTTCCTCTGCTCTTACTGAGTTCCCTCCAATTCCAAAAGGAGTGCTTGCCCTCCAGAGACTCCCAGAATCAAAAGCTGCAGGGCCAGGCTGCTGAGTTTTGCTGAGGTTGTTCAGCTGACAGCTGGCAGCCTCACCAGGAACAGAGGCACAAGATTTAAAGTACCTGGCCAGTGCAGTGTAGCTGCCCCACGAGCTTTGCCCTTGGTGCTCTGTGTTCCCAGGTGAGTGATGGTGTGCAGCAGGAAAGGAGGAGATGCTGCCTCTAAACACAGCTGGAACAACAGCACAGCAGGAGCCCGTGGCAAACCTCATCTCCTGAGCTACTGGTGCTGCTGGCTAGTGCTGTAACACAGGTCACACCCCTCAGACCTGCTCTCCACTCTCCATCAGGTTTTCTGTGGCCCTTGGGGCCATTTTGCAGTCTGAGAAAGGGTTTAGAAATACCAGAAAGTGGGATCCTCCACAAAGGCTGCTTTTCTGCTAGGAAGGGGAAATATTAGAGGTAAAGAGAACTGCCGGGGGTCCTTAAAGCCATTCTCCCTCTGTCTCAGTAATGGCTAGATAGTGATGAAGAAATAAGTTATTCTGTTAATTGTTTAACCAACACAAGCCTGGAATAAAGCTATTAATGGATTGCAGGAATCACAGCAGGGCCAGTGGATTAAACTATGTGGGTTATACCCAGCGTTTCCTTTGTAACTTAATCCCATGTCTTCCCTGAATGAACAGCCAGGTTCATACTGACTCTTGTTCCTCTAGAAAATTAAATACAGGACAAATTTTGCTGTGTTCTTTATACTTGCAATCATTGCCCTTTTAAATTAGAGAAAGGAATATTTGAAAGGACACAGTCTTAAGTACTTTTCCTGTAGTTCAACTTTGTTTTCCTTTTCTCTTCATAGTTTGCAACAGCCTCTTAGGAGCTTAAAAACAAACATTGCTTCATTCTCCTTCCAAATGTGTCTTCTTCTATTTGTCAAACTCTAATTCCCTGCACCCCTTGTGTTACTAATTAAGCTTAAAATTAACATGCGAGAAAACAACTAGAACCTCATTTGAGCATCTGAATCATCAGAGATGACAGGAGAAGAAATGTTATGTCGAGTCCCTGTCCTCACAGCACATCTCCTGGAGCACAGTGAACATAGTAAAGCCAGTGTAGTTTCAAGCCTTGCTATTCCACAGGGTTACCATAAGCAACAATAGATCTTCAAGGCAGCCTTCACTGATTCTCAGATGAAGGGAAAGGAGAAGGACTTTGGCTTGTGGAAAAGTCCACAAAAAGTTACCAAAAATTCCTCCAGCATTTGCTTCCTCTGAAAATTCCCACTCCTCTGACTGACATATAAAAGAGAAAAATATGTACTAAAAGGCAATGGGCACAGCAATTGACAGGCAACCACCCAGGGAAGGTCCAGCTTGAAGCATTATAGGAAAAGGAGGAGGTTTTGATGGTGACAGAAAAACAGGCTGTCATACCCTTTTGTGCAGCAGTCATGTAAGGAAGCAAAACTATTTAATGACCCTACATTAGGTTTAAGAGTATAAATTTTCTCCTCCTCTATAGTCATTTTTCCATAGTTGACAAGTGAGAGCCAAGGGCTTCTTAGAATAACAAATTTTGTTTCCACTTTCCAGAGATCAAAAAAATAGGGAAAAGACCCAAACAGGAAAATCAAGACCAATGTCATATTATTATACTTACCTGAAAATTTATTTTAAATTGCAGAAATACATCTAAAACTGCAAGTTTTATTCTGGCTGACCTGTATTGGACATAGAGAAACCCTACTGGGAGCAAACACAGGAATTCCTTGAAAGACACACTTTTTTGAACAGCAGAGAAAACTCCTTTTATTCATTGAAGAAAGGCTCATTCCACCCCCATGGAAAGCTCTGGAAGTCACAAGAACAAGGCAGATGTCTAAACTTCCTGTACCTGTATGAAGGACATGTGTAGTCATGCTCCACCAACACAACATTTATTTTGAGGTGGGGGAGGCTCTCAGGGCTTGTAACTCTGCTGGTGTGTGAAACAGAAAGCACTCAGATATAAACCTGATCTTGAGGTCTCCTTTGTCCCTTGGATAATTGCTTCCTCTCATAAGAGGAGCAGTGGCAATGGCTGTGATTACATGCATGAAGGAAGCACTGATACAACTGAAATGCTAATGGCTCTGGACAACTTGCAAGAAGGCATTTTCTACCACTGAGCATGAAAAAAATACAGATAGACTCTTTATTGGCTCAGTCTGATTATGGGGAGCCCATGAGCTGTGTCAACCCCACAGATGCCATCGTCCTACACCCACAAAAAGAAAACAAACCACCTTTGGCTTTATTAGGAAGACAAGTACAGGAGGAAATACCCACCAAGGATAAAGTGAGGGAATTAAAGTTATGAATTATATAATCCTTCTGATTAGAAGTCTACCTCAGTCCTCAGATATTTGAGACCAATCCTATTGACATTTCTGTTCCTGCTTTCCTCCACTGGTATATTGTGGTTTCACTGAGACTTACCCACAGAGCAGATCACTGGAGCAGTGGCTCATGATGGAAGCATTTCTGGAATAAATAGTCTTTGTATTAGCAAAGTGAGAGAGGTGTGGCCTGTAGTAAGGATCTTTTCTGAATCTTTCAATAAAGTTATGGCAGTTAACTGGGAAGGAGAAGTATGGAATATTTCAAATGCAAATGATTTTCCTGTTTTGAATTTAACTCTTGATTGTTTTTCCTTAAGTTTTGACGTCCACGGGTTCATGTCTCCCCAAACAAATTTCATGTCAGATTCCTCTCCCACTCTCTGGCAGTGACATCCCATGATGTTATAACATCAGCTTTTGCCTGTGTGTCACCTGGACACTGATTCTCTTGCATTTATTGAAGATACTCCTGCATCAAGCTGAATAGCGTTTTCTTAAGCACATCCCTTCAGTAATTCATGTAGTTTTTTTGACTAAATACAGCTCTAAGAGGTTTTCTATATATATCAACCCACCAAGCCACTTCAAGCCCATATTCTCAGGTGATTTATGCCTGTTTTCTGACATGGAGCCATTTCCTTGAGCTCCGAAGGTGGCTTAACGCCTGTCTGACTACCTAAGTGGCAATTTAATCTTTAATTAGAAAGTACTATTTCCACTTCTCCACATGCCTTGGAAATGAACTCTCTGTAATATTTCCTCTGTACAGAACTGATCAGAAGGAAAATTTGCCAAGGGTTCTGCCATTTCCTGCAGCTCACACCAGAGGCTGGGAGTGGAAAACACAGATGTTAGTGGAGTTGGATGCCTGAAGAGATAAATTCAGCTCTCATTCTACCAGATTCAGGATGACAAGGACAGGGAAGCACTGTTATCAGCTAGGCAAAGCTGGGATTTGAACCTATTTCTGCCAAGGTACAAGCTGACAGGCTCCATCCAGCCTGCAGAGGTAATAAATACACGTGCACATTGCTGTGTCCTCTTTTCTGTGCAGAGCGCAGAACTTACCATAACAAGTGCCTCAAATATCACCATTTTCCTTTCTCCTCTTGAAAGCTGAATGTCACTCAAGTATTTACAATTTCTACACCAAAAGGCACAATTCCTGAGGGTTGCAGTCACCCTGAGCAGAGGATGAAAGCAACAACAAATGCAAACCCCTTGTCATGACCTCATTACATGAAGGTGTCAGGCAACCCTTGTGTGATGGTATTCAGTCTGTACTTCCCAAGTCCACAGCAGGGTTGAGGGCAGCTGGATTTGACAGCAGAGATGCTGAGGAGCAGTCCACGGGAAGGTGTGGTGAGAGAGTGATAAGCAGCATCTGACAGAAGGATGGCATCCCCAGGAAGGGGAAGTTATGGGAAACAATGCCCCATGTCAAGACTGAAAAGGGAAAATGGCTCTAAATTGGTTTCTGGGGGGAAGGCTCCACCTTGTCACCTACTGAGAGCTGCAGAAAGTCAAAGCTGCCAACTCTGAGAACCAAGGTTCATAGAGTCAACTGCAGGCACAAGGCTGCTATTGAGGGGTTCAGCAGGCACAGCTGAAATTACTTAGGTCAGGGATCCTGGTGGGGCTGCAGTTTGGTTCATAGAGAATGGCTGTGCCAGCCTTGTGTCCCGCAGAGAAAAGGGATTTCTCAGAGTAGAATGAGCTGTTTAACGCTTCAGAAGGAAGCAGGACATGGACAGCTGGGAGTGAGTCTGGAGGAGGCCATGAAGATGATCAGAGGAATGGAGCACCTCTGCTGTGAGGAAAAGCTGAGGTCATCTTGGGGAAGGAAAGGCTCTGGGGAGACCTTAGAGCACCTTCCAGCACCTAAAGGGGCTGGGAAAACAGACAAGCATTTTAGCAGGGCATGTTGTGATAGGACAAGGGGTAATGGTCTTAAATTAAAAGAGGATAGATTGAGGCTAGAAATAAGAGATTTTTTACAGTGAGGGTAGGGAGGCATTAGCACAGGTTGCCCAGAGAGGTTTCTGGATGCCCTATCCCTGGAAATATTCAAGGTCAAGTTGGATGGGATTCCCCATCTACTTTGAAGGCACCCCTGCTCATTGCAGGGAGGCTGGACTAGATAAGCTTTTAAAGTCCCTTCCAACCCAAACTATGATTCTGTGAGTTTCAGACCATAAATATGGAGCACATTTAGAATGGGGAGTATAAAATACCCATAAAATTCTGGACTCTCCATCTCAAGGGACAGCTGAACAATGCCTAATGTGCTGAAAGCTGTGTGAAAAAAGAAAATCAGCCCAGAGCATGAATTTGGCACAGGAATTTCTAAGCAAGAAGGACTCAGAGGAGAGGTCACACAATCCCTCATGTGGGAGCACCATGAGTCCCCTCCCATCAACTCTTGTTCAGCTGATGAAGCAGAGACCTAAGCATCACTCTCTGAAAATGAGATGTAACAACACACACAAGCCTCCAGATTTACTGGAAAGGGAATCATGCTGCTCCTCTAACGATCTCCAGTGGGGAATTGTCATTCTGTTACAGTTGTTTGCTAAATTAATCATTCAGCCTTACAAGTATGCAAACCAAAGGAGTATTGATCTGAGGATCCATGGTGATGTGTTGACACAGAATGCTGTTACTGGGGCTCCCCATGGAGCTCTGCAGGCAGACCCAGCCTCTCCACCTGCTCAAGGCAGCTCTCCCTGTCCTACCCCAGCAAGGCACCTGCTGTGGTGAATCCAGTCAGAGCTGGGTACACATCTCAAATGCATGGATGAAAAAAATGCTTTTTTGCCTGTTTGTGTAAAAATATGGGATTGTAATAGTGTTATTTTAAAAAAAACTTTTTACAATTTTAACCAAATTACTCTGAAAATTTGAGCTGAGGTATCTGTGTCCTGTCTTGTCCCAGGTGGGGTATGGTCCCTGTCAAATTAAATGAGACAGAGCTGGAATACAAGTTGTCCATTCAACTAACATTTGTTTTCCATTCCTATTTATCTCAACACCACAATAAAGGAAGAAGCTCACTCAGAAGGACAGGAAGAAAAAGAAGAGGAATGAAAGGAAGAAAAAACTGTTCTGTATGATCCCTAAGTCACTTCACTGTTAGTATAAGCACAAAAGCATTTTTGTTTCTATTCATAAGCCCCCTCCCCTTGTGCTGTTCTAACAAAAGCAGTTTCAATGACTTTACATAACAAGAATGCCAAATGAACCTACCTTTTATATTGCAGCACATTTTTTCCATAGGATATCTATATCTCACAGTGCCTTAAGTTTTGCTAATAGATGTGGTTGTTTTACTAATCCAATCTGGCCAAAAATGGCACTTCCATATTTCACTAGAAGTTCAATGGCTCGTGGCAGAAGAGCTGGGACATAATTCTGCCTTTGTATGAGCTTTTAGTCCTCTTTTGGAAAGATTAATCAGCTTGCTGGAGTCTTTCCTTTTGCCTAGGAAATGAAGGCTTCTTTAAGAGATTTTAGCTTTACAAAAAGGTGTTGATTACCTGGCTCAAGGTCTCAGCTCCTCTGTTACTGCCTCTTCCATTACCCACACTCCCATCAGCCTCACCCAGGCTGCCTTCCACCTTCTCTGCAGCCTCTCTGGCCACTCTCCATTACCTTCTCAGCAGGCCCATATTTCAGTATAGAATGGGCAGGGGATCAGGGCTGGTTGAGTGACATACAACAAGCCACGGTCTCAAACGTTTCCCAGAGAGGTCTGTAAATCTCCTCTCCTACTGTTTGTCCAAGAGTAGAATCCAGGTATTCCTCTCTAATAGATCAAGTCCAGGCCTTCCATCTTTTATTTTAAAGGTCCTATATAAATCTGCCTACAAGGTGAGCTCTTTCTCTACTACTTCTTTCATGCTCCTACACTCCACACAACTTGCACCCATCCCAGATTTCTTCTTAAGGCCTACAGCATCTGAACTGAGTTGAGCAGCAGGAAACTACAATGCTTTACAGGGAGATGGCCATTATTTTAATTTCCATGTGTAAGAAGTAATTATTCTCACCTTGTTAGTATTATCTGGGTAACAAATAACCTTGTTGTTCTTGTACTGTGCAGTTCTGTTCTCATAAACCTCCATTGCTTGACTCCTCAATAGCACATCACTATTAAGAATGAACAGCAAACAAAGGTTTGGGCAAGGTTTAAAATCTTCTGGTGGGAACTGACCCAACTATGTCCAAAGGAACTTTGCAAACTAGTTCCAAGTACAACTTAATGGAGCAACTTCATTATTAAAAAGCTCTGTAATTACCTAACAACTTTTCAGAGCAATAACATTGGCATAAGCAAAGGTCTGGGTTGTTTATCTTGCCAGAATTGTTAAAGCAGGAGGGATTTTTGTGGGATGGGGCCTGGAGTAGAGACCTTTGCCACCAGCTGTTGCTACAATTCCTATTTCACCCAGCAGCTGGGTAAGCTGTGATTTGTGACCAAGAGCTCTGCTGACAAAAGCTTTGCAGTGTGGTTGTGTTGCACCTGTGACATTGCTGCTGTGCTGCTCAAGGGGAAGGAATAAGCTGTGGCAGCAGAAACCTCTCCTCCCCAGTCTAATTTGCCTGCAAATACCCATCAGTACCTTGGCCAGCAACCACCAACCTTCAGGTCTTACTCTTCTTGGAAATCAAGACATTGGCTTTGGACTGTTGGTGTGGCACCAAAACCAGGTCTGGTCTCTTCCTTTGCTCACCAATTTTGACAGCATTACTCATATCTTCTTTTATTAAGTTTCTCCGAATTCTCTGGTTTTTTACAGAACCAGTAGAAATGAATCCCCAGAGCACTGAGGAGCCAGCCCCAACTGAATTGTTGCAGTATCCAGGCTCCTTCGAGGCTTCTTCTTACATCCATGGAGAGAGTGATGCTGATAAGCGCTCATAAAACTTCTTTTCCTGGCTGTTATTAACCATTTTTAACCTTAAGCCTAATCCTCCCTGCTCCTACATTCCCCTTCAGCAGCCATTTCATTTATTTTTGTTTAAAAAATTGAGAAATGCCACCTGAAAAATGTTACACACACAAAAATAAAAAGCCAGATAATGTCCTGCTGTTCACACTTTGCTGTGCTAATTCCCTGAGATACATCATTGGTATAATCAGATTTAAATGTTCAAAAATGGATCGTAGTAAGACCAGTGATGAATGGTGGATTAAGCATTCATTATCATAAAAACAGATAAATAGAAGTGAAAATGGAAAATAAATTGTATTGAGTACAAGTAAAAACCCTTCCAAAGGATTAGCTGAACACTGTTAACAATGATGCCATGGGAAGTACTTGATTGTGGATGTTGATTAATAGCTCTGTAATTATGTTCTTCTTAGCATTTTTAATTATTATTTACTTTTACTAAAATCCTGAAGACTCTGCTGTGGCTAGTGCTGTTTGTTCCTAGAGATGTAAGAGCTTCCTCCAACACATGAAACCAAACCTGAGGGAAGAAGATCTTCTGAGACCACAACTACCTGCTATCTTTCAGGGAACTGAACATAAATCAATGGCCACATTTCATAGCTGGGCCCTGGCAATAAATTTTTGGGACAGACAAAATGAGAAGAACAGAAAAGAAAAATAATATCGCTGGTTTGTTTTATTCAGGCTACATATTGGAACATCAAGAGGTGAAAATGAAATAGAAAAATTCAAAGTTGATAATTTCAGGAGAGTTCAGTAAAATGATGATAAAAGGCATGATGTTTTTAAAGTCCATTTACATTAAGATTTCTGGCAGATTTTGAAATGCATCTTCCCCCCTGCTCTAATCACAGAAAACTGCAGAATAAATCTATGTGACAAAAAGAAATAAACGTCTGGCTGCCCCAACTCAGCAAGACAACAATAATTCAACAAAGGAAAAACAACATTTCAGCACTCAACCACACGTAATTAACTTCAGATCTGTCCCTTTCAATCACAGATTATAAACAACCACTAAAAAACAGACTCCAAAGAAGATCCTTGCCCTGGCTGGGGAGGGTGAGAGGATCCAGGGCAGCAGCATCCTGCCATCTCCCATTCCAATCTTCCTTCTGCAGATCTCTTGGCAAAGCTGAGCTGTGAGTTCAGCTCAGCTCGTGTTTATGTGCTCTGAACTATTTAACATCTTCAATAAACCCTGTGGCTGGGAGCTCATCATTTTACGTACTGAGAGCTCCATTAGTGGTGCTGTAAGTGACACTTTGCATTACCCAGCTGCTCACAGGTATAGTTTTTGCCAGGGGATTCTTATTTGGAGAAGAGTGCCCTGAGAGGCATTAATTACATTTCTCTCTTGGTTTTATATACACTTATTTATTTCTATTAGCTTTTTAAACCCAGAGGCAAATCTTGTGTTCATGGACACATAGATATTTTTGCTATATTTATGCATAGAAGGGCAGAATTATTAGCCCAGTTTTAATGCCTGCTCCTACATAAAGCAAGCTCCTGATTTTATGAGTAGTAGAAATAGCATCAAGACTATTCTCATGCCTGGGTAGCAAATGTGATTTACTGTGTTAGACTGTAAATCCCTGTAAGAGCTGGCTTTTTGTTACCTCTTGAAAAGCTTTCTTTCTTGCCTGCAATGGTGATGTAACAAGACAAAGCATCCCAAGGTATCCTCAACACATCACCTTGTTCTCCTGCTGAAGGTCACACTCTCTCCCAGATCACTCTCAAGGAGTTTACTTGGCAATACATGACAGTAAGAGACTTTTTTGTCTGAGTGAAGACAGCCTTTGCAAACCACTGCAGTTTAATAGGATTTGCTTTGATGTAAAACATGCAAATGACATCCTGCTTTGAAAAGAATGACATGTGTGTGATTTAATCCCTCTAGCACTTTACAAATTTATCTTGAGATACATCTAACATTCATTTATCCAGAGTCTAGAATTGAGAATTCATAGAAGAGTTTCTAGCCTTTTAAATATTCTCATTTTTTATTATTTTATTTGAAATTATAAATGATCATGGCATTTTATGGGTTTATACTTCCTTATTACTCCTTTGGATTCAGGAAATAGAAAGGAAGTGACTCCAGCAGATCTATAAGCTATGTCCCAGCTGAGGATTTGCCATCCCTTATCCACCCCAAGCAGTGCTTCTGAAAGACCTCCAGAGGTGGAAAGTGTACATTCCCCATACAGCTCCACAGCACTTCCAAAAAGACTTTTCCTACCTTCAATGGCATTCTAACCTGAACTTTTTAACCTCCCTTCCTGGGGCTTAATTTCACTACTTTTTGTCCAGCTCCTAGGACACTGTGAAATTCATATTTTCAGTAAATTGAAGGCTTAGATCACATTTTCTACTCCTCTTTCTGGAGTTCATTTTTCAGGGCCTAGGACTGCTCAGCATTTACTTTAAATGTCACTAATATGTGTCTATAACACTCAGCTGGGATCTCTCAGCTGGTGGCTACAAAGCTCATGGACCTCCATCTCTCCCAAATTATCACCTGTAAATTCATCTCCCAGCCCTACATAGGAGGGTACAATAGCACAGTACACCAAGAGTCATGAAGATCTAAGAAAAAGACAATGCATAAAAGTAAGGTTTTCTTGTTTTTTCTGAAATGCTAATATCTGGTAAAACTTTCCCTCTAAAATGCTGCAAATTAGTTTTCATTAACATGCAATCCAGACACTCCTCAGAAAAAAAAAATCAATATATTCAATTTTTCTGTTACACATTTGCAAACAGTTTCTTTACCAGCTTGGTTTGTAAACATGGCAAAACCCCACAAGTTCCTGAGGAAAGCTGCCTAGAGACCCCATCCTCTAGAAAAGTCTTTATCTCCCATGTAAGTCTGTGTAGGACAAGCTCTTCTTCTGCAACCACAAAACAGACGCTGCTTTTCTATTCCCACTGCCTCCCACTCTGCCAGAATTATAACACAGGCCAGGATCTCTACTGGGGTCTGGGCTGTCTTTTTCATTTAGGGTTACACTGGAGACTGCTAATCTCAATGTTTTGCTACCATAATTAGATTAGTCAGAAGCATGAAATAAAGTTATACAGAAGCTGACCAAATGAAGCTTGGCAATAAATCCAGTCCTGTAACTAGCATAGAATCATAGAATGGTTTGAGTTGGAAGGGACCCAAAAGATCCTCTAATTCCAACTCCCCTGCCATGGGCAGGAACACCTTCCTCTAGAGCAAGGTGGCTCAAAACCCCATCCAACCTGTCCCTGAATATTTCCAGGTATGGGGTGTCCATAACTTCTCTGGGCAACCTGTGCCTGTGTCTCACCATCCTCTGAATAAAGATCTTCTTCCTAACATCTAATCTAAATCTCTTCTTTTTAGTTTGAAACTATTCCCTCTCCTGTTCTCACTGTCTGACCTGCAGGAAGTGTCTTTATGCAGTGCTGAAAGCCCCTCACCAGGAGATTTGACAACCCTCTGATACCTTTGTATTCCTATGTTATGCTGGTCAGTGGTTTCCAAAGCTTAAATTTACACCTCCAGCCTTCATAGCTGCAAAATAGATGACAAGAGTTCCTGATTCAGTCTTTGAAGACCTCCAGAGACTGTTTAGCTGTTCCTGGCTGATTGCCTGCTTTTCTGGTGGGTGACAGTGCATTGCAACTGGGTGCAATTTGTGGTGCAGTTTTACAACCCACCCTTGGTGAGGAGAGAAATGCACAAATACAATGGGGAAGAATGTGAAATAAACTGAGAGCAATCAAAAGGGTAGGTCAGTTCATGAAGAAAGTAAGTGGCAGTATAATGTGTTTGACAAGCAGAAATATCACAGCTAATAGGTGCAGCAAAGCACAGGGAGTTATGTTTGATTTTCAGTCATTTTTAAGAAGCCCTTCAATTGCCTGTCACCATATTAGCATATTTAAATAGTTCTAATCTGGTTTCATCACTGTGATTAAAATTGCTGACAAGGGTGGGTAATAATGATGAACAGAATCAAACAGCAAGGAGTGAGACAGTAAATAGGTTTATAGAGGCATTAGGACCAGCAGCACACCTAATACAAGAGCAAAACCAGATCCCAAGGGGAAAACTCAGTAGGCAAAATTACAAGAAGTGACCATGTTTCAAAACTTTCTTTCCTTTTCCCACTGAAGTTCCCTCTTTGAATTAGATCATAGATGAAGTGGAGGTCAAAGGGAGTAGAAGATACATACATCATTCACAAGGCACAACTTAGGAGGTGTTAGGTCTCAAGTAATTTACTCAGAGGCAGCAACTCTGATATGTCCTGTACTGTCAGATCTGTTGATGGGCAGAATTTGTTGTCACATCACTGGTCCCATCAAAAATAACTGAAGAGGATGACAAATACTCAGAAACATCACGAGCCTGAAAACTCTTGGGACCTTCCTGAAATTATCTTTTGCTTTAAGCATTCTGATTTACGTATATCTTAACTTGGAATCTAGGAGAGCATTTTATTTGATAACTGAGAAACATTGGAAGAAAGGCTTAAAGGAAAAACACTGATGGCTCTTGAAGAAATTGAAAGACATAGAAAGTACCTCTTTTCTGCATACCCCAAAGCAATTCAAGCAAGGACTAAATTCAGTCCTTGAGCAAAGCAGTAGCAGCAAAATCATTTCCACATTAAGAAACAACTGATGTGATTTTGAAGAACATTCAGAGTGTGGAGGAAGATCCTCTGTATTCCCCAATGCCTGCAAAATTCTATTTTGAGCAGCTGGGTTTCTGCAATCCCTCCTCACTGGAGTTTGGAGATGGAGCAGCTGCTGTCTCTGGAATGCAGGAACAGCAGTGTGGCTCTCCTGAAGGACTCCTTCCCTTCCCTTCAGGCACCACAGCCTTGGGCACTGCACTCTCTGGGTGAGACATCTGTCCCAGACTCTTCTCCACATGCCCATCTCCATTTTTTAATCATTTAAGCACCCCAGAACATTTCAGATCCCCAAACACAAAGAGTATTTGCATCTTTAGGCCTCCAAAATAAAGTTAAAAACCTACTCTCTTCTAATATCATGCCAATGTCTAGAGAGTGTGTTGTGGCACATATGGGAATTAAGCTCATATACTAAATTTCAGGCTGCCATCCAGGAGATCATTCCTTCTCTCCTTTGTGGGGACTACCAGTCTCCAGAGGGCTGACAAAATCAGTATCTCTCTCTTTGTTCCTACCAATAGGGATCATGGGGTGATGTCCCCATGCTTGGATGCTGCCCCAGGGTTCATTTACTCATCCCCAGGGAGCATCATTAGGATTTGGGAGCATACGGACCCCATCCAGCATCTGCCTCTGCCCTCCCCTGTGGGTTGTGGCCCTGGCTGTTTTCACAGAAGTAGCTAAACTTCAGAAAAGCCTGTGAAAACGGAGCAGGAGGGTAAAACAAGCAGAGAGAAACCAACTGGTGTGTAATCAGAGACAGAAGAAGCACACACAAAATAGATCCCTCTTACTCCTACAGATCTGTCTCCATTTGTATCTTTTACACCTAAGCTTTTTCCATTGAAAATGACAGAAGGCAATATGTCACTGAGAACAGAGATGACAATTGCAAATGGTAGGTGTTTTCACTAGAAATTGCCAACACAAATTTTGATGTCTTTCTCTCATGGAGGCCTTCAGGAAAAAAAAAATGATGCCTTGGAGGTTTTATGAAAAGCTGGAATATTGCAATAAAATATAATGCAGTGCAAGGCTATATAAAATTTATGGGGCACCTTTTATGAGAACATCCCAAGGGGCTTCATATAATAGCTATAAAACAGTAAAACACATCAGGGCACAGATTTAATTTTTAAAATGGCAGCATATATATTGATGATTTACCATCATTAGTCCTCATTGGAGGTCTAAGAACACTAATAAAATGGTTCTATCAAAAGTTAATTTAGGTGAAAGGTTTTTAATGTCTGAATATGGTTCACATTTTAGTAAGTTCAATTGATTGATTAAAACAACAATCAAAACAAAACCAAATATGTTGTGTTTCATTCAGGAAGGGTTTATGAATTATTAGTCACTGGAATTTTTCACTGTTCCCTAAGGTTGCCCAGGTCCACACCTCCCAAACTTGCAAAAGGACAACTGAGAAGAAATCAGCTGAGCAGAATACTTTGCTCATGATGAGGCATTGTACTATCCCACCTGTCAAAATGCTTCTCTCAAGCATAGTCTGTAAAGGAGGAGTGTCCTGGCAAGTAAGGAAAGCAAAGGAAGATACATCATCAACAGCATTAGAAATGTCCTGGCTCCCTTCCACACCTCTCCTCTGGCACTGCTGTAGCTGAATTCTGTGTCCCATCACCACCCAGACCACTTCACATATTAAAAGTTGACAAAAGCTGTGCAGCTCAGAGCTTTCCTTGAACTCCCATGGGTTAACAGCTACTGATTTCTGCTCAATCTAAGTTTAATTTCCTTCAAACGAGAACTGGAACCAGATTGAACTGCAGCTCTGCAAAGGAATTGTTTGAAGAAAGATAAGCCAAGCACAGTGTAACATGCAATTAATATGCTGAATAAGTTATGAACTGACCCCAAGGAATAAAAAGTAAAAGAATGCTGTCTGCTTTTCAGCTCTTTGATAATGGAAAAGAGGTCAAGGCTGGAAAAAAAAATCAAAATCATAGACCAAAGTAGGAACATCAAGTCAGATGGGGCAGTCACAATTAAATGCATTAGAGGTTGTGAAGCTCAGCAACTGTATTTATCTGCTGCTGTACACTTAAGTTTAACACTGAAGTGACCACCAGCCCACATATTCCAAAGAACATCTAAGGAATCTGTACACATGCAGGGCCTTGAAATATCAAAAAATGGCCTGGGCAGGAGAATTCTGTGGGCAATCTGTCTGTGGGAGGTCGAGTTGAAGAAGAAGAGGTCTTGTTTTGCTCTAAACTCCAAAGTCCTTCATCCCATACTGGAAATGAGCCAAAGAATCAGCAAAACAGAGTGAGAAAAGCTGTATCCTTCAGGCAGCTGTTTAGGGACAAGGAGAGTCTTTTGCCAAGAACAAAGATCATATTTACATGAGGTGCATCCACTGGTATTGAAGATCAACCCAAAACACAAAGCCACATCCTTGAATTTGACCTGCTCTTTGACAGTGTATCTGGAAAGACTGGGCACCTTCACCAGAGCTGAAACTGCTGCAGGTTTGGCTGGAGGATGTGAGTGAGGGCATTCCCACCTGGACATCCCCAGAGCACAGGCTGTGGGTGAGCACAAACACAGCACAACAGCCAGGCCTACCCACTGGTGTGAAGATGTGAAGATCTCTTATAGCCCTAACTCCTGGAACATGGGAGGCAGAACCATGAGCAGAAAGGGTTTTTATCCTCAGGAGGGAAATTCACAGTGATCTTCTGACCCTGCTGATGCACTTCTGAGCACCTCTGCACTGCCCATGGAAAGAAGACCTACAGACACACACATATATCCTCTGTCTGCAGCATCCATGCAGTGAAAACACATTTGTCCTCTTGTCTGTAAACCACTCCTGTAACAGTGAAATGAGCATCTGGATTCCTCACCTTTCCCTCCAAACACTCCAGAAGAAAGCACCAGATGAAACCTGGTCCTGTGCAAAGGTAGATCAGGGGTAGTTCTACAGTAAAGGAGACAAACAATCCAGGCAGGCATCTCCTGAGCCTTATCTCCTGTCCTTATCTCTGGATGAAGCTGAAGAACCTCACACCCCTCATATAAATTAAACTCAGAAGCTTCTGATGCCCAAAACTTTCTGGATATTTGCTAACAGGGAGGTGAGTTTAATGCCCAAGGACACTGAAGGCTCTGTATGGAGGGATTGGGATCCCCACAAGGGCTGCGTGCTCAAAGGGCACACACTGGTCAAGCCAGCAGAGGCAAACCTAGCCTGTAATAGGGCTTGTCAGGCAGGATATCACCCAGCAGGCTTAATAGCTCTGACTGATCTGAAAAGCTGTAAATTAACAAAATCTGTGTGTTTTACAAAATTGGGTAAGTAATCAAAGCCCTGCAGTACTGAAATGATAAGCCCAAAGATACAGCATAGGAGAAAGCTCCTTATTGCTTAATCCTCAGCTCTCAAGCAAGCCAAGCATAAAATCCTTTAATCAAATCTAATAACCTGGGATAATCTTCAAAATAATGACTGCAAGGAATAACACATTCCTGCATTCATTAAAGCCTGAGATTTTCAAAAAATGGATTTTCATTAGCAGCAGTGCTAAAGGTATTCTCACATGTTGCATTATGCATAACTTCCCACAAGTAAAAAAAAAAAAAGAATATTTAAAACTCCATTGATTACACATTCTGATGGTATAAAAACCAGATCTCTCAACAGAGTACAGCTATTTCCTGCGTACAGGAACAAATGACATGTAAGTGGAACCATATCAAACACTGAAACATGATGCTCTCTGTCCTGAAAAACTTGTCCTAGATATCAGAATTATTTATGGCTCATGAGAACAGATTTATTAAGAAGAAAAGTCTTACTCTTGTCCTTAGTTCCTCAGAGTTTTTTTTAGTTGCCAAAAAGTCTTAGGAGGTTTTGGGTTCATATGTATCAATCAGCCCATAGCACCATTTTTTCCTAGGAAATTCTGTCTACATCTGTTTTCTAAAACTAAGAGTACACGAGGCTGTAACATATTGTCTTATGGAAGGGTTTAATGCCATTAAACAAAAAAACTCTCTCTTAATACAAACCATCTCAGTCTAACAAGAGTCATTTATGCCTCCTCTGCAACTGATAGGTGACAAATGATAGACAAGTCCTAACTCCTTGCCAATTTCTCTCTTCAGCAATTATATTTTGCCTTTCTACAATGTTCTTGCAGATTTATTCCCTTTTGAAGCAATGAAAAAAAAATTTTTAGAAGCTGGCAAAATTTATTTCATTTCATAATATGAACAGATTTGCCTGTATTACAAACAAATGATCACAAAGATTTTTATTTTTCTGCTCACTCATCAATTGAGAAATGATAATGTGTTATTTAGACATCACACAGAAATAAACAGTTTTCAGTCAAAGGCTTATATATGAATTTCACTTGCTGTTTGTATAAAGTGAGAAATCAGCTGAGCCATGGGATAATATCCTTCTTTCTGGTGACTAGATGTCTGAAAGTAAAGACAGGGCAACAACAAGTGGTTACTGCCAGCACCATTCCTGTTCTTCCTCATGTCATTCTGCTCACAAGCCAGTATGGCTTTAGCAGGGAGAAGGGTCACTGCCTCCAAAGAGAAATGTAAATAAAAATCTCATCTGCTCACACTGCAGAAAATCGGGCTGGAAGAAATCCAAGATGGCATTACCTGGTCCACCCATCTCCCTGCCCAAGGCATTCCTGATGAATATTTGCCAACTAAGTCAGCTCCAATGACAGAGTTTCTGCAGCTCAGATTGAAACTTCCTCACTGAAGGTCAAGGCTTCTCCTTTTTCCATTTTCAAAATGCATTTAGAAAAGATGTTCTTTTTTTTTCTGTAACTAGAGAAAATAAGGGAAAAATAAGTAAAAATTAATATGAAAATTAAATAAGGAAGATAGTATGTTCTTATCAGCATTCTTTCTTTAGCTTGAACAAGCCAAATTCTTTCAATATTTCCTTGTAGGTCATGTTTCAAACTGTTCTCAGCTAGAGAATAGATCATCACTGTCTTGAAGGACAGCACTAAAAATGGCACAATTCTCTGTCTAAGGCCATCCTTTTGCTACACAGGAGTAATTACATCACATGGCAGCCTGTGCCCCTGTTCACACATTCCCTGTGACACTAATTACTTTGAAAAGCTTGCAATCATCCATCTCTGTCTAGTTTGCTGCTCTTTATAGCCTTTTCACCCATCTCAGAATGTCCAGAGATTTTTCTTCGTATCCTATACTCATATATTTGATTATTCCTGCATAAGTGTAACTATTCCCTATTAAATAATATTCTCATTTTCCAGGTCATACCTCCATTCTGTCAAGATCATTTTGAATTATGGTCTGTGTCACTCTGATGGGGATTCTCATCTCAGGATCCTCTCCATTGTACAGACCACTAACAAAAAGCTGGGCACAGCCAAACCCTGAGGAAACCTTGAAGGACTTCACTGAGTGTATCCTTCACTCCAGGGTGAAATGCTTGTGTGTTATGTTGTTCTGAGAGAACTGATCAGTCTTCAGCCATTTCCTCTAGACCACACCTCCCTAGTGTCATCCACATTCTACACCCACTGGGTACCTCACTTACCTCCAGGCACTCCCATGGGAAAGGCTGCTAAAGGCTGCTAAAATTCCTTTGACAGAAAACCTTTACATGATCAATTTGAGAACTCCCTCTGCTGTTTTGCTCTCCTGCTCTGCCTGTCATTTCACTCCTTTGTGCACAGGTATTAATAGTGCTGTCTGCCTGATGGCAAGTGAAGATCAGCACAGAATAAAGCATTCATCACTTTAGGCTTCTCCAAATCTTCTGTCTATTAAGTGTCAACGTTTGAACTTCTCCTAAGTAATGTGCCTTGCTATTTCATCTCACTTCATGTCTTAACCTTTTTGATTAGGTCACTGAGAGCTCTCATGATGCCTTTATTCTCCTTCTTAGTAACCTGGCCTAGTTTCTACTTTCTGTGTCCTTTTCTCCTGTGTTTGAAGTCAATGAAAGGCTCATAATTTAGCCAAGTTGATCTCTTACTGACTTCTTATCTCTCCTCCACAAGGAGAGGGCCTTATTAGTATTCTCTTTTAAGGAACTGCCAGCTTTCTTAAATTCCCTGTTCCATCAGGCTTGCCTTCCAGGCAACACCTACCAATTTTGTGAGTATTGAGTATTGAAGCCTTCCTACTTGAAATCCATTGTTACTGTTTTGCTGCCCATGTTCCTTCAAGTCCTGTGAATAATAAAATTATCATTTCATGATCATTCTCAGCTAACATGATCTTTGTCTAAATGTTGTCAAATAAATAGTTTCTTCCTATGGGTCAGTATTTAATCAAAGTACACCCTATCCTACTTCCCTTAATTATCTTTACCAAAGTCCATCAGAAACACATTCAAAGCACTTGCTGAACAGGCTTCCTCTGAAATACATTCTATTTGTAACAGATATGTGGGTAACTAAGAATCTGCATTAAGTTTTACAGCTCCTTCTGCTTGTTCAAACTCCTTCTTGCATTAACAGTGAGTGCTCTCCACTCCTATGACTTTATGAAGAGCAACCCAGCCTGGTTTTTATATCCACATAACTCACTATCTTTTATGCCACTTCTGGACTGATTAGTTCCAAGTCAAAGATCTTCACTGGTCTCTATTTTTGCTCATCCCCTTGTTAAACATCATTCTCAGGTGAGGAAAACAAAGACCTCCAGGGATGTAGTCATGCATTTACTTCCAAGATGTGTGTTGTCACTCCCTGTACACTGATCCCAGACTGAACAGGCTGGAAATAACACCAGCTGTGCCCTTGTTTCTCTCATCCTTGCCTCCTCCCAGCAGCCTGATGAGCACTTTGACCTGCAGTACTGAAATGTGCTCTGAAGAGAACAGGAGCCCTCAAGACAGGAAACCTGAACAGGTCAGTGGAACAGAAAGTTGTGTGTACATGGCTGCCCAGAGCACATAATGGACTTCAACAGTTCAGTAAAGGAGTTCAGCAGCTGGAAAGAGACAGGATGATCCAGCAGCTGCACCATGAAAAGACAGAAGACAGGACAATGGAAGAGGGAAAAAGACACTCAGAGAGAAAATGATGCTCAGAGAATCACTGGCTTTGGAGGTTTTCAAACTGGACAGAACAAGGCCCAGGTCCCTGAAGGCTCAAAGTCTGTTCTGCTGAAGTCTGGGGCTGTGATCCTGCTTTTTGCCCTCCTTTCATAATCCTGACTTTTACCTTCATGCAGTCAATGTCATCAAGGTTTCTGCCAAACTTCACATGCCCCAGCACTGTAAGGTTGAGGTGCAGCAGTGTCTCCCCACTCATCAGCTTCTCTGCCACCTGTGCCAAGAAGCTCTTACAGGTGCTGTCATGAGAAATGTGCTGCACTGCCTGTGCCCTGGGCCTGCTGGGCCTCTCCAGCACACATCATGGTGGTTTAAGTTCACTGTGAGGTCCAGGGCTGGCAAACATGAGGTTTCTGCCTGTTGTTTGAAGAAAGTCTCACATACCCTTTTTTTCCTTTCATCCTAAATGCTATGTATTTTGTGAGCATTAATACAAAAACTCAGCAAAGATGGAAATGCATTTACAAATTCACAGCAGGTCTAGAGCACTGTGCATTACTTATTAAAAAACTGCAACGAGGAAGAGACAAAATGAAGAGGCAAATTTAAGGACCCTTTCCTCTGAAGATGGGGTCATAAAAGACTTTCTTATTAAAAACTAGACAGGTTATAACTATTAAAAAGCAAATCTGTGAGCTCTAGGGACGGATTTCACACCACCATAGTCAAGATATATACAGATGTGCATATATCAAACAGTAAAAGAAATAGCTACACTGAATCCTAAAGAAAGGCCAAGAAGATATATTGATAAGAATCTGTAAGCAAAATTGGGAAGCAACTGCAACAGGGATGAATTTTGCAAATGGTGGAAAGTAGGAAGCAATGCTGTAACACAGCAATCAGCACAACTACAGGAAAAAAATACTACAGAAAAATAAGTTCAGGCAACTGCACAGGCAATGGGGAAAAAAAAAAGCTCTGTTGATGTGTAAAACTTATGCTCCAGTGCAGCAAAAAGTCGGTGAAATTTGTGGTTTAAACACAGTAAGGAATTTTTAATCATTGCTCTTAAGAGATTTTGTTCATTAAATATCATTCCAGTAACACCCACAAACACAGACCAGATGAGTGCAGAGGAGCAAGTGTAGCTAAAGACAGTGACCAAATTTAACCCAGTGGTAACTACTAAATTTCACCAAAAGAGTATCCTATACAGAGCCCAGAATATAAATATGACCAAACAACCTGTGCCAGTAAAATCACAGGAGTTCAGAAAAGTCATGGAGCTTGTGGCATCTGCCATAAAAAAAACAGGAAACAACATTCAGAGAAAAACCCAATTAAAGGATATGATTTCTCCTTGGTTACCAGTAAAGCAAGGAAAAAGGTAATGCTATATCAGAATTACAAAATTCTTTTTCGCACCTCCTAGAGAAGCTGCTGAAGCTTCCTCACACAGGAGTTTTTGAAGGCAGGCAGAAGTGCCACATGTGGACAGCCTGGGTGTACCTGCACAACACCATCAGAGGGAGGAGGCCTTCTGGTACATTTCCCCTGCATTTTCTATTGCAGCTGGAACCACTTTCTTCACCTTGGAAGAAGTATGGGACATTATCTTGGATTGCACAATTCTTGGCTCTGAGATGAGGCTGCTCAAAATTTTGCAGAAGTGTCCAGTTTAGTGACATGAGAAGCTGAGCATTCTCCTTCCTCATGACAGTGCCATGGGATGCAGCAAAGGACCCAAAATGACACTTTTGTGGCTTCTATGCCATGACAGAGGAAACTGATAGAGCAGGATGCTAAATCTATGAGCAGAGCGGAAACCCTTACATCTGTTTCCACCTCAGGACTGTAAAGTAGAATTTAAATATTATACAGGAATGTGTATAAAAATTTCACTGGACAGCAAGCCAGACAATTCATCTGAAAATGTGAAAGGGCACACTGATGGCCTGGGGATATGAGCAGCAGCAAACACTAGGAATGACTGAAGCAAAGGGTCTTAAGCCATAAAAGACCAGATTTTAGTCTCAAGCAAGAGCCATGTTACTTCAAATTGCAAAAAAGCCTTGCCCCATGACCTCATTTTCAGGTAATATTGCATGTATCAAGACTCCAGTATAAAATGGTTCAAAAATCAGAAGGAAAATGTAAACCCCCTGCAAATCCCACAGACCCTGTGCTAGATCAGCAAACTGCCATGGATGCTACAGCACAAGAGGAACCCAAAAAAGAAAAATCTTTTGGCATCAGCAGGAAACACCAACTTTTGACCTGTTGAAAGAAACTAAACTCTCCTTTCAGAAGCAGCAGGGAGGGCTGGGAGCTGAATTGCTGCAGAATCACAGAGCAGGCTGTGATTACACACCCACAGGTTTGGGAGCTACTTGAAGATGCACACACAAAGTGAAATAGATGGTGCATTTGCTGTATTGACCCAAGCAAGTATCTATGAATAACATTTTCAAGCTTCCCCTGGAGTTGCAGTTTTAGAGCAGAAACTAATCAATGAGCACTGGCTGTAAGACCCAGAAGAGAAACTAACAGATAGCACCAAAGAGGATTTTGCAAATATGGAAGTACTTAATCACAACTAAGGTTCAGCTTGGGTCCCATTAGTAATACCACAAACACTTTCAAGAGCAGCTAATGATCTGAAACAAGCAGTAAACCTGCATGCAAACATGATAAAAAGCTTTGCATTGAATCTGCAAGTCTGCAGGTGAACAAGAAACAGCTCACTGAAGAAGAAACATTGCAAATAGAAGAGAATCAGTCTGTGTGCGTATTTCTACAGTCAAAATTCTAACACTGTTGCATGGGATGCTTTTTAGGGCTGAACAAACCAACTTCTACACTGGTGGAAAGACAAATGTTGGAATGAATACCAGAATCAGAAAATCCCAATAAAGGAAGATAGTTCTTGTTTAGCCACAGATAAGTGGAGACATTAAAGAAACACTAAAGTACCAAAAGAACAGAGATGCTGAAAACAAAACTTTTCCAATAAATGAAGAAAATTGTTTTCACAGTTTAAAATAGCAAGAATTTAGTAAAATGGACAGTCTTAAGCAGTCCTAAACCAAGCTATTATGTTCCAGAAAGAATAATTTCAATCACAGTCACTAAGGAGAGATTTTTAAAGGAATCAAGCTTTTGGGAGAAGCCTTTTGACAGAAGGAAGTGAAAGGGGCAGGCACCTGATAATCCATGTATTGACAGCTCAGCAGAGTGCTGCCCCAGAGGGCTGCAAAACAGTGACTTGGAAAGATTGTGCCCCCTCCTAAGACACTGAGACACATTATTGCTGCCTGAAAACAAGTGGCAGGGCTCTACCAGTTACTGGATTCATCAGAGCTTACTAATTTAATGATAGTTTACTTAGAAAATATAGAAAGGGATCAAAAGCCAGACCAGAAAAGAGAGATTTCCAGGAACTGAAGCCTCCTTTTGCCATGATTTCTGTATCATGCATTGTATTTTCTGCAAGATTTCATGTTCAAGTAAAGCAAACCCACACAGAGTCTGGCTAGAAGATGGTATTTATGAACAAGTATTTCATGTCCTGCATGGGTGGATTCAGACTAGATATAGGGAAGACATTTTTTTAATTTAATTTCTTACAATAATTTTCAGTGAAACACAAGAACTGGCTGTCCAGAGACATGGTGAATGATCCCTGGAAAAAATTGAGGCCAGGATGAATGGGACTCTGAGCAATCTGATGTAGTTAAAGGTGTCACTGCTCATTGCAGAGGGGTCAGACCAGATGACCTTTAGAGGTTTCTTCCAACCCAAACCATTCTGTGAGTCTGAAATCCCAAAATGCCCTCCCTTTAAATAAAATTGTCTTTGATGGTCAAGAGGTGCAGCTAAGTATTTGTTTTCTGTTGTTTTGAGTATCACACAAGAACCCTGCATGTTAAATGGAGTTCAAAATCATGAAAAAGGGTTATTAAACAGCTATTTCATAGCCAGCTTCTGTTCTGGCTGCACAGTGCTCCTGAAGTCCAATTCACTCTCCTTAGCACTCTGTAACAAGAATGAGTTAAGTTTACATCATTCCTTATTACCACTGTAATCACAGTCTTGAGACAAGATTCATATTAGCCATTTTCTGCTCTTGTTGCATCATTTGTCAAGAAAATGAGGAATAAGAATTCCACCACCTAATACACTCTGTGAGTTATAGGACTGTGCCAGGATTGTACTCAGCTTTCCTGATAGTTGGTAGTTCTCTGTCCTACCTTCCTCTGCATACCTCTGCTTGAGAGCTGACTTATAACCAGCCATCATTTCACTTTTCTGGGGAGAGCCTTCACTTCAGGATCTGGCCAAGCTGTAGCACCTAGTAAGAAACCAAAAGAGATAAAATTAAACCTATTAATTGAACAATAGCCCAGCCCTAAATCTGTTATCCCCTCAATCCATTTTGGGCAGCTTGCTTCCAGCTGCCAAGTGTGAGCCTCAGTATGCACAGGGTCCATTTGCAGTGTACAAGGAGTCAGGGATGTCAGGACACAAGGTTTTCCATGGGTGTGCCCTTTGGCTGCTGTGTGGGATGGGTGATGGATACAAACCATGTGAGTGAGTAAATTTACATGGCTATGGACACTGATCCTCCCCACAGGGATACACCAGGTGCTTTCATTGCCTTTGTATTTATTGATTGTCTCCTCCCACACCCCTGTGCTGAGGGCAAAGCACTCAAAGCACTGCTTGTGGTAGAACAACATCAAAGTGGAGACTACCCAAGCCTGTCCCAAAATATGTCAGAGCAGGAAGGATGCACCCAGAGGTGATGGGTGATGCACTAAGGATCTGTTCTCTACACCACTGAAAGGTCATGGGGAGGCTTGTGATGACTGGAGCAAGATAAACATCAGATGCATCTTCAAGGATGGTAGGAGGGAGTTGGAGCAGGGGCTGGGCAGACAGAGAAATGAGCTGTCAGAAATTTCCCAGAGTTCAGGGAATTCCCTGTACACAGGGAGGAATAATCTGCACTCTGGCCCAGGCCAGAGGCCAATGAGCTGGAAAGCAGCTCCACAGGACCCACAGGTGCTGGTGGGCAAACTGAGGGCAAGTGAGCAGTGCAGCACTGCAGCAAATGCAAACAACCAAATTCTGGGCCAAAACACAGACAACCAGTGCAGAGAAGTGATTTTCATCATCCTTTGGCACTTGCAAGGCAGCATATGGAGTTCTGTGTTTCAGCTGGGACTCCCTTACACAGGAGGGACACAGACACACAGGAGAGAGCACAGCAGGTGTTCCAGAGCCTGCAGCACATAAATATCATAAGGGGCTGAACGAGCTGGTTCTGCCTGGAAAAGAAAGAGGGTCCAAGGCAGGATCTCATTACTGTCTTTACTCAGTGGGTGGGATAGACAGAAGACACACAAGAAGTTCAGAGAGGTGAAGCACAATAGGACAAGGGGTAAGAGATGCTAATTACCACAAGAAAAAAATCCCATTATATATAAATAAAAGCTTAACATCTTGAGGATAGTCAAGCCTGAAATCAGTGTCCTCAAACATATTTACAACTCAACTGGAAAAGGCCCTGAGCAATATCACCTAACACTGAAGTCAGCCCTGCTTTAAGCAGGGGCTTAGACCAGAGACTCCTCTTCCAACCTAACTCACTCTATCACTCTCTGAAATGAGAGCAAGTTCAACACCATCCCTTTTCTTCAGTGCCTTTTTTCTCTAGCCTTACAAGGTTATTTGTGTTGTTGTCTCAAACACTCTCAAACTCACTCTCCTCAGGGAGCATTCTTCCACATCTCTAAATCTTTTGAAGTTTTCTAATGCTGCCAGTAATTACAGTCTACCTTTGTATTATGTACAGAAAGTGGCACATTGTTGAATATGAAAAGTAAAGTCACTCACAATGTACATTCTAACAACAGGGAACTTAGAGTGGAATTAATGACTGATGAAACCACAATGAATTGAGAAAAGGGTAATGAGCTCCCTGTGGCCTCCACTGTGCTGCCTACATTCCATTATCTGCTAAAATCTCTCTTCAAAAATCTAGAGCCCAACAATATGTGAACTGAAACTAATGAAAACATCATCTTAATTAACACAATATGATAAAACAGTTGGAAAGCACCTCTGAATAGCAACGAACAGCAGCCCTAGATGAAAACAGGCATAGATGTTGAAGAGAATTCTTTGCTGTAATTAATTTCTTACATGGTAGTTGATTCCAGGAAAGTATTTACATCTTTTCCTTACATATATATTTTAATATTTCAAATTAGATGTTCCAAAATATTCACAGCAAGACATTCACATCAAAAAAGGTAATAGGCAGATGAAGTTTTCAGGTTTCACCATAAACTTGCAACCCAGATTCCAATAGAAACTGTACAAAGCTTTTGAATGTATTTGCACAATTTTATGGCTTTCAGTCAAATTCTCAAGTTCCTGCAGGCCTTCCAACAGCTGCCTCCCACACAGACAATATCAGAGGAGAATGAAAAACAGGAAAGCCTCTCTCCTGCTCCAAGACACTTCTTGCATACTAACTTGATTTAGAAATGGTATCACAGGGAATTTTTATAATGAGATATTGCCATCCTGTTTCACAGTTACAATTTTAGAACAGTGGGACGTCTCTAGAGCTCTGCTGGACTGAACAATTGGGTTTTAGTCATTGTCAAGGTCCTCAGGGGACAGATATTTACAGAAGAGGAGAGAAGGTTAAATGTTATCAGTATCTTGGACTTCTTGGAGTCTTTGCTGAAGAAAAAACAAAAGTACTTTTTTTCCCCTCCCCATTCTGCTGCTGTATGTTGGACCAACTCAGATTATTGCCCAGTTCCTAAGGCAGAAATTCTATTAGTGCACGAGTTAATCTATCTCTGGACATATATATATAAGGACTTTTTAAGATTTTTTTTTCTTCTCCAAGTGACAGATTTTGGAAAATCAGTCTGTATTGGGTGGAAGCTGGCAGGAGGAAATCTGTTGTGTTTGTGGCACCACTGCACTTCTGACTTCAGGATTCAGAGTGGCTCAGGGCACAGGCAGGAACAGCAACAATTTGCTGAAACCTGTCCCTACAAAAGCATCCTCATGTTCCTCCTTCAGCAGGGGAACCTCTATCCCAGCTCACAGCCCTGGCAGGGACACAGATTCCCAGAGGCAGCTGTTTCTTCTCCCTGACACCTTTCCTGAGTTCTGTTGGGAAAAACAGAGGTGTCAAGGTGAACTGTGCAGAAATCACTGTCTAGCCAAGTATTTCTCATCCTGACCATTCCTTCTGCAGTCACCTCTGTCCAGGATGTCCTCCTGAGGGGGAAATCAGATTTACAGACACTGATGTTGCCCATCACCGCAAAGAGCAAAGCCCACAGCACTGCAGTCCTTGTTGCCATGCAAGGACACTCTTGGTATTCCTTCCCTTCCTTGAGAGCTCCAAGTTGTATTTGCACACATTCACTGGGCAGCCACTGGGAGCTGGGTTAGGAGGGACAGCAAAATGGCAAGGAGGAGTGATAAAATAGCTGGCAGGCCTCCCTCATATTCACAACTAATTCCAGGCTTGTTTAGCTTTCACTGGGCTGCAGCAATCACAAGAGGCCAAAACTTCTTTTTCTGACCCAAATCCAGTTTTGTAGTCTGGATGGTGAAGGCTCAACAGCAACATAAGCCACAGGCAGCCTTCCTAAGCTGGGTTCCATAGCAGCAAACCAAGGGAAAGGAAAATATGTGGGGTAAATAATTGCACTCCCATGCAAACTGGCTGTGCTGCCTCCCTGCTGCAGCCCTGGGGCCTGTGCATCCCACATGGAGCATCCTCCTTCCCCCACGTGGATACTGCTAACCATGGCTCAGTGCCAGTGGCTGCCTGTGAAACACACAAGAGCTCTGCAGGGTCAAAACAGCCAGAACGCCCTTTTGCAGCAGCTTTTCTCACATCCACAGGACTTAGCTGTGGATTTGCACAGCTCAGGGGCAGCCTGGGCAGTGCAGGCTCAGCTGCTCACCCAGCTTGCTGCATCTGCACTTGTAAATCACAGAATGAAAAAATACAGAATCATTGGGAAAGCCCTATAAGATGATTGAGTCCAAAATTAACACAACACCACCACCATGTTCACCAATGGTTCGTGCTGAGTCCATGCACAGTGAGAGGATGGTGATGGCCAACATATTACACCAGTCCAAATATTGTACCAGGTGATATATCCCAGGTATATCTCAGGTCAAAGGCAAGATATATTCACATTAATATGGATTCACTTCTTTCAGACAAGGATCAAGAGCAAAACAAGCTCATAACCATCTACAAAAGACTAAACATATCTGTATTTTGCCCCATTTTGAAAGGTTGGAGCCCTGCTTCATCCATCTCCCTGGAACACTTTTAGGGTCCAACTCACCTCTCCTATTGACCAAAAGGAGCACAGGTTGTCTGGGTTTGGCTGCAAAAGGCTTTGATTACAGACATCCAGAGATAAATACCTTAATAACTGCACAGCAAACTGAACCTGGGAAGAATGATACCAACCCTGTGTTAAGTTGTTCTGACACCAAAGAGACAAAGCAAACCCTCCTCTGACTTCTTTGGAGCTGCCCTGCAGAGCATCACTGCTTCCACGAATCAAAGACCAGGCTCTTTGACATGGTCTCATTACACAGAGCATTTCTAGAGTCCATTGTGAGCCCAATGAGTACAACAAAGATCTCAATTAAAATGAAAGATTATATTCCAGGGTTTGTTTGTTTGTTTGTTTTGCTGTTCTTTGTTTCCCCTCAACAAAACACTAAAACACTTGCAGATTTATAGTGAACAAGATAAAGTGTAATAGGAGTTCTAGGTGGTAGGTTCTTGTATTGATGGGATGTAGGTTTTCTAAGGAAAAAAAAAAACAAAGAAAAGAAAAATATTTGTCATGTACTACAGCCACTGTTGTATGCATCAGCACATGAAATATGACCCAAATTCCACCTTCAAAGCTGTCACAAGAAATACTGTTTGTACTGAGGCTTCGTAAAATGCTCTAGCAAGTTATTACATTTATAGTCCTTTCTTTTTCTCTCAAGATTTATCTTCAATTTTTACTTGAATATCTGGGGCCAGAAAAATCACATTTGAGTAAAAAAAAAATAATCTCTTTCCCTCATTTCCTCTCAATTTGATAAGTTAGTCTTAGTACCCAGCTTAGAGATACTTTCTCTTGAAATGTACAGTTACTATACAGCCACAATGTCTTAAAGCAAAGAACTGATATTTTATGAGTCATTATCGTAAAATAGAGTTTAGAGTAGACTTTAGTATTCCTATTTCCCAGCTGTATTGCAGCAATCTAGCTGCCTTCATGAAACATCAGCAAATCCCTTATCACCCTTAGTATTTGTTGGTCTTTGCTTTCTGGTTGCAGATTAATGTGCTAACAACAAAGAGAAATAATGAGAAAATACATTTGCTTATTGCCCAGAGAGAGGAAAAACTTGATAGCTCCCTGAACTCTGTTATTGAGATCCTTTCCTCAGGGTGTGTTGGGCTGGAGTGCCTTGAAAAAAGGGAAGACTAAAAAAATGGTTTAAATCTGCTGCCTGATAATACCAGAATAAGGAACACAAAATGAAATAATGAGTAATAATGACAGCTGTCTGTTGACTTCTTCTGAATCTGAGACTGCTCCTTCATTGGCTTTTAGGACTTGGCTGGGGTACAACAAAGTGAAAAGCAAGTCCTTGTGGGATATTTTACTATCTCTAAACATGTACTGCTCACTTAAAAAGTTAATTTCTGTGAAATTTTCAGATAAACAGGCTAGAGGAGAGAATGAAAAGAAAAATGCTACAGTTTACCTTAAAGTCCCAGTGAAACTTAAGAAGCAGAGTCCAAAAAAGTAAATATACAGCCCTCTACAACTCAGGTTAACAACATCTGGGATGGTTGTAGAACTGCAAAACCTAAAACCAGAAATATCCCATGGGAATATACCACTGCCTTTTCATGAGAGCACAGAGACACAGAGTGATCAGTCCATTACATTTCTGTCTTCATTCTCACAGTGCAGAGGTCAAGAAAGGGTTCACAAAGGATAAGGAAAAAATGACTCAAGGTCTGTAAAATCAACTTTCCACCAAGACTTTTAAAAATGCTCAGTTTGGTTTAAGTGATTAATTAGTCTATAAATAACTACTCTAAGAAAGAGATTTTTCTAACTTAACAGGATTGTTAGGTTAGCAGGCAAAGGCAAAACAAGGCCCAATGTCAAAATGAAACAAATTCCAGCAGGAAATAAAAGCAAATTTTCAGGAGAGAATAACAAATCACTACAGAATGCTTACAAATTACTAAAAGGCTTTGGCCACCCCTTCCAATTAAAAAATCTTTCTAAAATGCAATGTCTGGGAAAAATAACATTAATTCAGAGAGACTTCCTGCAGCACAGGTTTGCCCAAATCCCAATGTACATTTACAGGCACTCTTTTTCTCTGTGTTTCTGCAGAGGAAAATAATGCTGTGTTCACAAAGCACCTCAGAACCTGTTTTCCAAGTGCCTCCTCACAGCAGGCACCACAGAATCAGCCACCAGCTGGGATTTCAGCACTGGAAGGTTTGCTTCAAAGTCCATTCAAGTCCAGTGCACAGGAATGGAACAAATTTACCTCTGCATCATCACCTGGGTTCATCAGAGAGTGTAAAGCTATTTCCACAGTCAGCATTCTTAGATGGGCAGACCTGAGTGTTTTATTTCCTACCACACACAAGAGAAACCCACTTCTTCCCACTCTCTGCCAGCAGCCAAACTCTGCCAAACCCTTTTGTGATTTCCCCATTCAGAACAAGTTCTTAAATCAAAGTGAGAAGGCCCCTCTGTGCTGTCCACTATGAAATCCAGTGAACTCCACACATATAAGCAGAATCTCTTTCTAATCAAATGTACAAGTGCCCTCTGGCTGCTTAAAAATCTGGATTTCTCTCCAATAATTTCCAAAATTGCATTCTTACTTTTTTTCATTATTTATAAACAAATTTGCCATGCTTTCTAATTCTGTAAGGAAGAATTCTATAGGAATTACAAAATAAGTCTGTGTGGAAAGGGTAAGTGTATTTTAATTTTGCTACAAATTTTTATTTCCCACTGTTTGCTCAGAGTGTCTTAACATGTTACATGTGAAACAAGAATGTTCTTCTCTATGCCTTCTGACACACCAAGGCAGTTTCAAATGCATGCACACCAGAAAGTCTCTCTTGAGAGTTACCTATGTAGTAGTAGCAACCTATGCAGAGGTTATTGTAGACAATCCTCCTTCCACTCCCATAACTAAAAAACAGCCACCAATTTTCAAAATATTTGAACCATGAGTCCTGCTCCAATCATTTTTGTAAGGCTGATTTGAGACTAAAAGGGGTTGGGCAATCCCACTGCTCTGAGCATCCTCTTAACCTCAGAACCACTCAGCCAGATTCAGTGAAAATTTGAAGGGAGGAACCAAAGGATTAAATGAATTTAGATCCTGAAAGTTTTGTGAAAAGAAGTTCCAATGCAGAGGAGAGAAATTAGTTCAGCACTACTTTAATTATGGAGTCAGACATCAGAGAATCCCCCTGAGTGCAGACTTACAAACGCTGTTAGAAATTCAGGAATAGTTTCAGCCAGAGCTGCACTTAATTTGATGGAAGATAATCCAACCACACAATACAAAGCCACAGGAAAGCAAGATTTGTTTCCTCAGTCACAGGGCACACTGCTGCATTTTTTAGACCTGCTTGGATCTCACTTGTGCAGCTCCTCAAGGCTTTTGGGCTCAGCACCAGTGAATTAACTCACACCAACTCATAAGCCAATTTTGCTAATATTTAGAGTTTGCAGGCTAGAGCACAAGGAGGGTATTCACCAGCAATATCTTCAAGTTTGAGGAATTCTAATATTTAGGGAAAGAAACTAAGACTCATCCAGAGGCTGCCATTGTCAACACAAGAGGCATCAACAGATCTTAAAAGTTTTGGTTAAAGCCTAAGGGATTTTTATTAGAGCCTTAGAAAATATATGAGATTTTAGGAAGTATAAGGATTTTAAGAAGGATTAGCACACAAGATAATGATTCAAAAAGTGTGGAGTACTGCACAAAAGGTAGAAGGATGCCAGAAGCAAGAGAAAGATAAAAAGAGAAAGTTGTGAGATGGGAAGAGATGTTGGCAAGCTCAGAACAATGTGCAGTCTCAGAATAATAGAAAAGTTATTAAAAAACCAAAGCACTAAAACACATCAAACTGAGAAAGGGAAGACAGAAAAACTGGCAAAGACTGTGACCTGTCTAAGAAATGGTGCAAAACCATCAACAAACTCTTCTTGATCTAGCAAACATGCAAGCAGCTCTCTGGTAAAGGGGTAGTAAACTGTTTGAGGCTGCTTTGCCTAAGGCCATTTTCATCATGATATTTGTGTGTATCTTGTAACACTATTTCACAAGCTGAGTTTCATTTTTCATCTCCTCCAAGACATCAATTGCCTATTGATTTCTTCATTTCAGAATCCATTGGCCTCAATTTGAGCACAAAGGGGATTAAGATGGCCATTGATTGATTGATTTAGCAACAGTGGATTAAAGTCAGTGTTGACACACTCACAGTACTCAGTGAGGAGACAGGACCACCAAAACACCAAACTTGCACTGAGGGCAAACACACAGAGCTGACAGCCAGGGCAGACAGACAAAATGCCAATTCTAGTGGGAAATAATTGTTTCTGTGGAATCAAAAGCTTCAATTGGTACATTCCAGGTTTCTCAGAAAACAAATTTTTTCCCTCTTTCCCCAGCTTCAAGTAATAAAAATTAAAGTAAGAAAAGATGAATAATATTAACTCATCTTCTCCTACTTACACATCTCAGTGTGTACTTGAGTTTTCAGCCAAACTCTTCTTCCACTTCTTTAAACAAAGTCCCAGGGACAGTTTTCTTCAGGCATTTACACAACTTCATTAGGCAAGATCCTGTTCTTCACCCTGGTATATTTGGAATCACTTTAGCAAAGCCAAGCCCTTAATTTATTAAGGGAAATCATTTTGGATCCATGCATGCAGCTGAAATGGAGGCTTTCCCCACTGATTGTTAACAGAAGGAGTGCATGTGTTTCTTTAAACTTTTCAGGCTTCAGAGTCAGATACAAATTTTCTTTAGCTCTGTTTTACACATTTTGACAGAAACTCACTCATTCTTGCTATCACTCCTTCTTGCTGCCTCACAAGATCCGAGTTTGATACACTCATTAATCAAACTGTGACAAGAGCTGAAACCAGGCTAGCCATGTTCAATGTACAAGGGAACCAGAGGTCTGAGCACATGAACTGAGCAAGTTTGGGCAGGAGATGTGACACTGGCCACTGGCTCAGGGTGATTTACCAGGCCCCAGCAGAGCTGCCCACACTCAGGGCACAGAGCTGTGCAACAAACAAGGTTCCCAATATGTTCCTTTTTAGTTCACTGGAGCTGTCATGATGCAAAACTCACAGACAAAACCCTTCCTACCTCAGGGGCTGAACTGGATCCACAAGAGCTCTATTCCTTCCATCTCCCTCAGCAAGTGAGGATTGGGTTAACACTGGGCCAAAGCCAGGATTAACAGAGACCTCAGGATCAGCTGTGCACTGCCCCTGCTTTGTTTCTGTTGGTGCTGTTAACACAGAAACATATTCAATGTTATTATGAACTAAAGCATTCTACAGTCAGACCATAATCCAAAGAGAGTTCTACCTAGGAACACCTATATTAGTATTTATTGTTCTCTTAGGACATAATGAGACATTTAATTCAAAATCCTCTCATTGATCTGAATGTCATTTGTAATTTAAACTTGACTCAAAATAAAAGAAAGTGCAGTTGCATTTAATACATTATCCATTAAATCACAATATTCTATGATCTATGGCTGATCTTCCATTGCTATTATCAGTGCCATGGAAAGTATCCAGTACAATAATATTTAAGCTTAAAAAATAAACTATAAATAAACAAAAATCTCATTATTTCAGTCCTGAACTTTCTGTTCTCCATCTAAAGGAAAAAGAACAATATTCTCTCAGTGATAAGAACTAAACAGAAACCCTAAGGAGACTGGAAGAAAGCCTTTATAACAACTCATCATAAAATAATTAAAATGCTTTTGCAGATATTTACTCTTGCCAATTAAAGAGGCTTTCCTCACACACATCTGAAGTACAGTGGGGAAAAGCAGTTATCAGAAGTGCAAGGAGATGAAAGCTTGTTGTACCTGCTACCATGCCATGCTAAAAAACAATTTTTAGTACCCACCGAATACATTGGTCAGGGTGAAAAAATGCTACAAAGAGAAACTTTAATTATTTGCTTTAGTCCCATTTAACTCAGCAGGAATACAAGGAATACACTTTATAAAGCTCACTGTATTTTTCCTCAGTGAGGATGGTCTGCTAAAATCCAGCTAAAGAGCCTGGCATCATACAAGGGTTTCTCATTAGGTACCTGGAGCAGAGTAATTTTTGACCTAAAACTTAAATCAGTGTCTCAGTTGGTGCCTTCAAAGCACCCACTCTGCTCTCACCCACATCATCCCTCTGCCAGTACTGGGAAATAGCACAGGGGCAGAGCCAGAGCTGTGTCCTGGACAATTCAGCCTTCCCTGTGGGAATCCACAGCACAACACCCCCTGACTCCAGTGAGACAGGAATAAACCTTCAGAGTCTGGGAGTTTGCTCTGAACTCCAGAAATGCTTAAAACACACACACATAAAAAACCAAAAAAAAATTAAACAAAGCGGAAATTCTTTCATGGCATTCCAAACAGATTTACAGCCTATAAATGTGTAAGTGGTGTGTAAATTTGCATACCCCATGCTCCTCCAGAAGGTAATGGGAAGAAAAAAGGGGGAATCTCTTTTTTCTACAAAATTGTCCAATTCTGTAGAACTGGGTAATTCCTCATTGAATTGACAGCATAAACTAAAAAAACCAAAGGTTTATCTTCCAGCTTAAGGCTTCTGAAATTGTGATTTGTTCCCAGTAAATACTCCTGAATTCAGTAAGGAAATGCCATGCAACAGAAAGAAAACTCTGCTGGTCACCAATGCACCCACTTCAGAAAACTTAGTTGTTGCTATGGCTTTACATGTTCAGGCCAGCTCTGAGAATGCTCTTTGAATCTTTCCATGGGCACAAATATTTAGATAGTATATCCTTCCCTGAAGTATAGCTCAGAAGCAGTATGGTGATTTGAACAATGATAATCTTTAATCTTGCAATAAATTTAGTTTTTCTCTTAAAACGTACTGGTTATTACTCAAAAAGAGGGGTTTAACACATACAAAGACCTAAAAATATATCATACATTCTTTTTTTTGTCACAACCCACTATTTTCTTCTGATAAATCAGACATATGGCAAAGCATTTTTAAGACACTTGATAAATATTTCAAACACAATGGAAATTCTCTTCCTCCCTCTTGTCTTACCTCATTCATTGAAATAATTTAATGAGCTCTTTACCTCTTCAGCATCAGCCTTTCCATTGGTAACACCTGTGCATCACTGCACCCCAGGTGCTTTTCCAGTGCACCTGCATCCACTGATTTGTCCAAAATGGAGACAAATTCAGTCTCCTAGGCAGATTTGCATCTGGCTCCCATGACCTCCCTGAGCAATTTCCATCACCATCTTGTTGCTGTCCTGCCCACCACTGTGTTCCCCAGCCAGGAACAGCCTGGCTCTGCACATCCCACAGGCAGGAGCAGGGTGATCAGGGTCTCACTCACCCTGTTTGGCACAGGCAGCTTGGGAAAGGCATTCACTGACTCTGGAATTAAAAAGGTTTTTTCATTTTATCAGCTCTCTCTACCAGCAAAATCTCTGCTAAAGTCCAATTTACCAAAGTCCCCTGAAAAGCCAGGCAGGAAAAGCAGAGTTTTCCATGCAGCTGTTTCAAAAACCAAAGAATGTGAGTTCTTTAATGTCAGTAAATCATGTCCAAGTCTCTTCCTACTTTCACTACACCAGGCAGTGCCTGAGCACAAGGCAGAGAGCCCGAGACTGCCTGTTTCTCCAGCATCACTGACTATCCATTGCCAGATGTTAACAGCACATGGAGAAAACCACTGGAGCACAAGTCCTCAGCAGAAATTCTCCTTCTTTCCTCTACTCCCACCTAGCTGGAGTCAGAGGGCTCACAGGTACCACAGAGGATGTGCACACCACATCTTTCCAACCATTCCCTCCCCCATTTTTCAAGCTAGAACATGGCAAGGCCTGACTTGCTGTTGAGATTTGTAACCTGCACCTGTGTTCTTGAAATAAATGTTTGTTCTTATCCCCTCTTTCATTTCTCAGCACCTCTAATTGACATTTCCTTGTAAATACTGAACACTGCATTAATTCTATGATTTTCTGTGTCTTCATGGAGCTCTAATGATCAGAAACAGCCCATTCTGCTAATGCCTTGTTAACAGCACTTCTTGTTTCAACCACACTTGTTCTATAAGTGGGACAGATCTATAACCAGCAAATAATGTATGTGAGCATGCAGATCCTTCTTTGCTCCCTCTCAGCTTTTGCAATCTTTTCTGGTAGCTGTAAAGCAGAAATCCAAAAATATTTCTCTAAATGCTGTTCTGCAGACACAGCACTGTGATGTTGACTTTTCTCTGTTTACTCTTTCCAGTATGAACAGCCAGGTAAAGAAGTCAACCACCAGAGTTATCCAGCTCAGTGTAAAATAAACACCCACACTCACCCACCTCTCCATTCCACTCAAGTTAATTACTCAAAGCTGGAGTAGCAAACACATGAGATTAATGTTTCTTGTAAACACAACATCTTGTTATAAAACAAATCCTGAGTTTCAGTGGCTAAATCCTGTGGAACAGTACAGTTAATTCACTAATTTACTAAGAGAATGATGGCACCACTTCTTTTAGAAAATCCATACTAGTGACCAGAGCAAATAATAGCAGAGTGTTCTTTCAGTAGATTTTTCTTTTCACCTGCACTTACATATAATATCAATCAGATAATTTATTAGTACTTCTGGTATGGCTGATGAACGACTTTTGCTTGTCCCTCTTGATAATTTAGCAAGAGAAGATATAATTATGATATGTTTCAAAGCAAGATCGTCTCTTGTACTTAGATGTCATTTCTCACCTGTGCAGCTTCAACTTGTCCTTCTGGGAAATCTGGAGTTAGAAACACATTAGCAAAACCTCATTTCTGATGAATGCAACATTTTCTGTTGCAGTGTATATATTGCTGATAACAGTATTCTGGTTTTATTCTTCTTGATTTAATGTACAATTTTAATAACTGCTGGGACAGAAAATTTCTGCAGTATTTACATGGGTAACAGTGGGAATCCTTCCAGCTATCACCAAGTTATTTAGTTATTTTCCACTCATCCGTCCTCATCTAATCTATTACACTTACCCAACACTCCCTTAGTGCTTGTCTTTACAAGTACACCTTCTATTTCTGAGAGAAGTACTGCAGTTTACCTGCTGGTGACCAACTTGCTGCTCACCTCAGTCTCCATCAAGTTTCCCTCACTAGAATCCTAGCACCCTGGGGTTTTATTGCATTCAAAAATGTTTTTAGCAAGAAGCCACTTCAGTGATTCTGAGGATTTTTCACCTGTGTCATTTCCTTCTTAACAAACTTTTGGTGGCTTCAGGAGATGGAAACATCTGTGGATCTGAGAAGCTCAGGAGAATGTCCCATTAGACTGCATCCCTTTCTGACATTCAATAGGCATAATTCAAGAATTAGCATTCTTGAAACAGCAATTGTGCCTTGCCAGGAAGGGAACAATATTGATTCCTCCTTCAGTGTCCACCTCTTCAGATGATACCTGCATGTGATCCAAATTCATTAAATAGGCAGCAAAACAAGTTTACTGATACTTTTCAAATAAAACTAAAACTATCAGATGTATAAACAGCAGAGGATACAGCATTGGTGACTACCAGGAAGAAGTTACTCATTGAAAATTTTATCACATCTAGAAAGCTGGACTTCAGGGAAGGCTGAAGTATACCCCTAAGACAATTTAGTGCACAATATCAAGTTCAGCACCTTAGATTCTAGGCAAAACCATTCATTCATGCAACACTTTAAAGAACAATAGATCATAAACTTCACTAGAAACTTCAAACTGATGAAATTTCAGCCACTACTGACATGTTAAAAAAAAAAAAAAGAATCAACTGTGAGAAAATTTCTTAGAGTAGCCTCAGCCTGGCCAGAAAAGAAGATTAGTGCATAAATATTACCATATGCACAGGCTCTTTCACTGTCCAAAAATTATTTCAGCTGTGGACTCACTGCCCGTGGTGAGCTCCAATCCCAGGGTGCCCAGGAAGCTCTAAGCTGACACAGAGGGAGCACAGGCACATGAAGGCAAATCAGGATTATTTATGTATTTACACTTGGTTGCATTAAAGCCTTAAAGGGCTTATGACCAACACCAGAGGTGTTACCATCCCATCAGCAAGGCAAGACATAAGCCCTGAAAGAAGGAGAAGCTTTGCATTTTCTTAAATGAGCAGGGAGATGATTTTCCATGGATCACTGAGGGAAACAATAATTGCCTTAAGGCTTACTGCAGTTTAGGCAGGCAGAGTTTCTCTGATGCTCATGGTGGATCATCAAAAGGCAGCATGCAAATGGGGCAGGTGTTAAAAATTTCTACAGTTTTTGACAACAAAACAGTTGAAACACTTTGTTGCCAAGGTCCTTGGAGGAGACAGAAAATAACAGGGCTGCAGAAGGGATAGAAGTGTCCTAATTTAGCATTTCTCACAGTCACTCATATGGATACCCCGAGAACAACAGCAAAGGTGAAATGTGACCCTTGGAGAACACAATTTAAAGGTCACTGGATGCATCTTCACTGTTTTGTGCAAAATCTATTAGCTCTTTGTCCACACACCTTACACATGTATAGAAACCCTTTCCAACAAAAAAAATACACATGAAATGGCTGGAAAGAGCTTTCTTTCTCTGCTGCTAATCCTTGAAATCATGGATATACAAAAATGTCTCCCAAAGCTTCTTGTTTCTTTGTGCTTCAAAAGGAATCAATCCATTGTCTGCTGATCTGCCAGGCAGCAGTGAAACATCTTTTAGAATAGTTGCAGGTGTAGAAAGGTTACTGCAGTCAAATAAAGGGCTGAGACTTCAAGAATGCAACCTCATTTGGAGCTGCTATTTTTAATATGTCTAATGTTCAAAGGGAAACAAGAATAAATATTTGCTTCCAGTCAGGTGCTTCGTTCTCATATAGTGTCACACAGCAGAGCTCCCTGAGAAAAGCATCCTTTGATCTGGAAGTTTATGTAACTTCAGTTTTCAGTCACTTGTCATGTGCCAGGGGAATTTCAAAATTACAGGAAATCCATTTGTCAGCCTTCAGCACAGCAAAATGTTCAGGCACACCCACAAAGATAATTATTAGACATGTATATCGAAAAGATCTCAAATATTTTCCAGAAATTGCCTCTTTCTATAGAGACAAGGTGAGAGTTACATCTTCTTCAACATGGTAAAGATGAAGATAGTGGAAAGATACTTTTGACTGAATAGTAATTATGTGCTAAAATTGCATGCTAAAAATTTCAAGGTGCTGTCTTAGAAGTAGAATAGTCTCTCTCATCTGGGATGTGCTCAAGTCTGTGACACAAAGGATTCAGTGAAGAGCAAATTATAACAAAAGAATTAAAACCAAACACAAATCACAGAATAAATTCTTTAGTCAGATGTGTAACTTATCTAAAAACATCTCAGGGCAAAAAAAAAATCTCAAAAATAATTTAATTTTGTGGCATGAGCTTCTGAACACCCAATTTCATAGCAAATAAGATAAACTTACCCTGAATCAGTCTTTTTCTTTGGGAAGAAAAAAAATGTTGACTTTTAAGGTCCACAACACTGAGAGGCCAGATCTTAATACAAGGTTGGATCTGAACATATTTTTTTAGGAATACATTGTGCTTTCTGGCTTGGTACAGTGAGTACACACAATCTTCCAGAACCTTCAACATCAGTTTCCTCCAACTTTTTAAAAACCTGTGGAATTTATTACATCCTTTCCTATCTCTAATGCAGACACAGAAAGAATATTTTTCTTTGTGAAAGGATTTGGGCAGATGCAGCATCCTGCTGAATACGGATTCTGCTAAGGCTGAACTTCTATTAAAATTGTCAGGGGAACAGGTATGGATTTTTATGACTAGGTTTACAAAAACAAAATGTACTGAAATATATAAAAACTGATAACTGCAGCATTTTCACCAATACATTGAGGCTTGTGGTGACTGATAGAACATTTCAAAGCAGCAGAAATATACATTTGAGATAAAATACATGTGATTTACCAAGGGAAATGCTGTTTTCCTGGGAGAATGTCTAAAATAAGGCCTTTTCTCATGATCATTGTGATCTGTTGGCAGAAAGCCAGCGAGGCCCCAAAGGTCACAGGTTACATTTTGGAGGAGACATAAGACCAGGACCCATCCCCTGAGCCCACAGTGCCTCCCAAACCTTTGCCTCTTTGCTGAAGGAGCATTTTCAAAAGAAAACCTCATTTTCCAGTAAAACTTTTCAGATAACACCAGCTCCTGCTAAAAATCTAATCTACCTCTGCTTTTAAATGCAACATTTATGCTTTGCTAGATCCACAAATTAAGTATCCATATTATATTTGCTCAGTGTTTTTTTCTTAATGTGCTGTTGAAAATGAGTAAAATCTACAGTTCAGAAACCCTGTGCCTCACTGAGGCATCTCTAAAAAAGCTTAGAGATAACAAAAGAGCCTTGGAATCATCTGATGGTGTCTATTTTGTGGGTTTAATTTAATTTTCTTGCTGAAGTCAAAGGCATTCTGTCTGCAGAGCACTTGGAGTGCAGCAGTGACTGTGTTAACATCAAATCCAAACAAATCACACATGTTTTGTTTCACCCATTGGAAATGGCCATGACTTACAGGAACAAGCAAAATTATATATTTATTTTGGGTATCATCAAAGCCAGGGAGATTGTTCTGTAAGATATGTTTAGATATAAGAGGGAGCCAGAAGGAACTGAATCTACAGAGAAGCTCTGCTGAAAGATCACTGTAAATTAAATCTGTTTCAGATGAATTCAAAATAGGTTGGTAAGCAATTCTCCCAGAGAGCTTCCAGGGCTTTGTACAGCTTTAGAATGATTACAGATTCCTAAAAACCACATAATATCTGTGGCATAAAGATCCCACTATCAACTCTGGATGATGGCTTTATAGGCTTAGTGGTTATCCTACTCTTAATTATAAATAAAACCTGTTTTTTTTAATAGAGCTCAGCTTCTGTATATTATCCACATTACTGGAAGATGCAGTTTTGTCTAATTTGTGTCTTATGCTGAAAGAAAAACAGCAATTTTAGCTTCTAGTAAATTGTCCTGAAGGCTTTCAGTGCTGCCTGGCACACTCAGATATAAAGTGTAGCAGAAATAGAATTTAATTTCAATAATGAAATTCCAGTTTTATACTGTGATGAGATTAAGAAAGCCAGGTAACATTACAGGATAAATTATGGGTATGTAAAGCTGCAGCATGCAAAACATTAGGCTACTATTTTATTACTCAATTACATATTAATATGGAATTAAAAGACATCATGGTGGGATTTTATTGCTAACCATATCTGTTTGTATTTTTTTATAACCAACCACTGAGTCCTTTCATAAGAAATTTCCTTCTCAAAACCTGAATTACCATGCCAAAAGGAAATCTTTTAAAATTCAACAATCAAAAAAGGCTAATCCAAAATGTTTAATAAAAGCCTTCTACTGGAAAATTGTGTTAATTCAAAGCATTCTCTTAGGGTAATTTCAAACTCTAAATGAAAAGCCTAAACCACTACGAATTAAAAGGGGGATGGGGGTGGGAAAAAAGAGGGAAACTTTACAAAATCTGCCCAGAAATACAGGTTCTAATATGGTTCAGCAGTTTCTAGTACAGATTTTGGTGCTGTTTTTTCTGTCCTGGGACTTTGGTCAGATCCCAGACTTGGCTGCCCATCCCCTGCACCTCAAGGTGACAGCTCAAGAACACGGCTCAGCCAGCCCAGCCACAAAGAAAGTGTTTACAACTTACCTCCAGTACCATTCCTAAGTGCTACAGCAGCCTTAATGTACTTTTTCCCATTTGCAGCCAAAGAGCAGGGAAGGTGGGAGCAGGTGGATTTGTTCTGCTTAGAATGGACAGGACAGACATGGAAAAGCTCCCAGCCATGTCCAGCTCATGCTGGCTGAGTCTACATTAGGGTATTTAGTTTGGTTCAAAGCAGCAGGGGGGTTTGGAAGTGAATCCCCATTGTTTTGGTCTGCAGCACAGTGTTGGTCTGTGTGAAATAAATCTCCTCAGGAGGGAACTACAACAGAAGCTCTTCCCCAGGTGTTCACCAAATGCAGTACAAATCCCACTCCCAAATGGGCTGTAGGGTTACCAGTCATGGGCTGGTCCTCTGAACAGCTTTAAGCTACTTATAAAGTGGAAAAACTCACTCCAGAGCACCAGGTTAAGTTTGATTTGAAATAAAATCTGTCATAAGATGAGGCTAAAGAGGATACTCAGCATCAGCTCCCCTAAGTGGTCTTTCCTAACAGAAATACAGCCAATTCTTGTCAAATGCAGGCAAATAATTACCAGGCCTAATTACACCTAACAGGTGTGTGCACAAAGAGACATAGCCAAAGATCCCTGGTGCTCATATAAATTTAAATATCTCCATCTAGTGATTTTATGGGATGTTCAGACTGGTACACATGCACTGGTACAAAGGCTGCCCAGAGCTCTGTGGAAATCAGCCTGTCCTCTTTTTGTCAGTGCTAAGCATCAGCCTGGGTACAAGACAAAATCCAGGCACAAAAGCAAAGCAATCTGCTTTCTCATGTTAAGGGATAAGAACAGCATCACTGCAGCCTCGTGCAGTTATTTAAATATTTTTCCCTACCAAATGAACCTCCTGAGACAAATATCTAATTTTCTTGGAGTTCCCAGAGAGGCAGCAGTCATAAAATCCCTGTTTCAGCATCCTGCACACAGCACAGACAATGTCAAGCAGAGCAGATGTCACCATGCTCTCACACAGAAAGGAGGAAGCAAACAAGCAAACAAGTGGCCCGTGTCTTCCCTGCACCTGCCAGCAAAACAAGCAAGAGGCTCACGTGGTTTGCAAACAAAATTCACTTTGCAGCTTCTGAACAGCTGTGAGCAGTACAAACCATTGGAAAACTGAGCCACCATATGAAAGCTGTGTCATCTTCCCAGCAGAGTTCCTGCACTTTAGGAGCAGGGAAGAGAAGTGGCAGGGATACAGCCACAGCCTCAGCTGTGCATTTACAGCAGCTCGTGGCTGTGACACCTCCGCTGGCTCCAGGAGGGACCAAGCACCCAGAGCTGCTGTCAAACCAACCTGCCTTGTCTGTGGCTCTGCAAAAACACAGAGCAAAGATAATCCTTGTGACAAGGAAAAACTGGAGGGAGGGGAGAGAAAAAAAACCAAACCCAAAGCTTTGACCAGGCATTCGGGGTGTACATCCTGTGAATGAGGGTGCTGGAGGAATGCCTGTCTGGCAGCTACTGTGAGGCACAGAAGCAGGCAAAAATGTTGGAGGAAAACCAAAGAGACAACCAAAACACAGGCCTTGTGATGGGATACAGGAGTCCTTCCCAAGGGGTGGGTGTGCTGTGTGGAAGAGGAGTTGGAATTGTACATAAGGATGCAGATGTACCCTTGGAATGGTGCATGAGGATGCAGATGTGCTCTTGGAAGTGTAGATAAGGATGGAGATGTGCCCTTGGAATGGTGCATGAGGATGCAGATGTGCTCTTGGAAGTGTAGATAAGGATGGAGATGTGCCCTTGGAATGGTGCATGAGGATGCAGATGTGCTCTTGGAAGTGTAGATAAGGATGGAGATGTGCCCTTGGAATGGTGCATGAGGATGCAGATGTGCTCTTGGAAGTGTAGATAAGGATGGAGATGTGCCCTTGGAATGGTGCATGAGGATGCAGATGTGCTCTTGGAAGTGTAGATAAGGATGGAGATGTGCCCTTGGAATGGTGCATGAGGATGCAGATGTGCTCTTGGAAGTGTAGATAAGGATGGAGATGTGCCCTTGGAATGGTGCATGAGGATGCAGATGTGCCCTTGGAAGGGTAGATAAGGATGCAGGAATACAAGGTCTAAGTGAGCCCATGTGATTCAGCAGGACAGGCAGTGGCTGCTCACCATGAACCTCAGTCATGACTGCAGTGACTTCTTGGGCCAACCCATTACTCAAATACCTCAATGTCAGTCACAAAGCATTGCCTGGGGACATCTCCATCAGTGCATGAAGATACTCAGAATGAGGCACCAGATACCAATATTCCTGTCTCTCCTGTCAAACCCCCTCGTGTGTTATATCCACAGCTCCAGGCTCCCACTGGCCCCACAATTCCCTGGAAATTTGCAGACAAACTCCTGTGCACAAGCTGTGATCCACCCCTGCTCTTGGCTTGTCAGAGTCAGTGAGGGAGGGGAACAGTGGCAAGGAGAAGTTCTTTTGTTCATCTTCCCACAAAAAATTCCTATTCCAAAGAAGGTGCTTCCCCATAATCAATGTCCTTATGAGATAAACTGCCTTGGGATCTGTGCCTGTCAGGAAAAACAAACTGCAGTAGCTAAGAAAGTGATAATAAATGCAGTGTCATAGCCTCCAGTATTAAAAATTAACTCATGCCCTAAAATATTTACCTAGAAGTGGTCTGCAACATTTTCCTCTGGGCATTAAACAATAAGAATTAATCAAGTTGTATGCAAGGCAAGGGCATGGCATCCCTTCTGCTAGCTGCTTTGCTTTTTGTACTTGACACACCTTTTGCCCATTTCAATTAAGGGGTAAGCTTTTAGGGCAGCTGAGCTATTTCTAAGGTAATAACAGTGACTCAATGAGCAATATTTATCTCCTCATGCAAATGGTAAACAGGGGACAACAAATACCTAAATTTAGTGTTTGGCCAGGCACCAAATGTTGTATCAGGAAGTGATATTTTCTCAATGCCAAATTAGAAGTGAGAAAGGCAATGAATTACTGGGTACACCTCTTTGTCTTTAATTTACACTGCCCCTCATGCTAAGGTCTCTGTAGCAGCCTGATAATAATGAAACCAGAAACAACTGACAGCTGATAGCACAGCTGAGCAAAGCAGAACACAGATGAGCTCTCTGAGACTTAGCACCATTTGTCAACGGGCTGTTTTCAGCCTGAAATCTGCAGCAAGAGCAATCCCTGACTCTGCTTTTTTGGTAACAGCAGCACGAAGGAGAAGGTATTGCACAGGAGGGGGGAAAAATCAAAGTCAAGCAAGCTCAAACTCATATCCCATAAGTGAGTGCTGTTTGCAGCACCTGTCTGGGCATTTCAGTGCCAGGCTGGGAGTAGCAGTTCAGGGTGTACTGACAGCTGAAAACTCAGCTGGCAGTAAAAGGGTCAAATGCCATTCCTGGATTCAGCTCACCTGCTGCCAAGCACAGCAGGTAGCTTGGCTGCAGGGAACAGACAGGTCTGGGTGGCTGCTCTCTTCTATCCTAAATGGTTGCAGCTAAGACAGGGGATGAATCTGTTGCCTCTTATGGCAAAGCTGGGCAGAAACATCCCATCTGCTTGCAGGAGAGAAGCATCAGCCAGGTACTTGAAGAGGGACAATTTCAATGGGGACAAGTGGGCACACACAGCCAGAGGATTGTGTGAGAGCTGTGAATCTCTCACATGGGCTGATGCATCAGACTGATGCTCATTTAGACAGACTTTTTGTCCCCACAGGAAGGTTCCAGAAGGGGCACTCTGCAAGGGAGATGCAGGGACCAAAGGAACAATGAGATTGTCCCCAGCTGCAGCAGTGCAAATCTGAACTGCTGAGTGAATTCGTGGAGCACCAGCACCTGCAGGGGTGGGAGCATCCTTCAATGTTTTTTCTTTGCCCTTGGAATGCTCTTAGCAGCACAACTGAATTTTTTGGCAGATTCTGTAATCTGAGGTGGATGTAAGTGACACATAGCAGGGAAGGAGCAGTGGAGAGGATCAGTTGCACTGTGCCTCTCTCATCTCATGGCAATAAATTAATAATTCACAGCTCTTTAATCCTCATCTCTCTCTATTCCCAGAAGTTTTGTGATTCTCTATTAGCTCCTTAGCTCTCAACAAATTAATATTGCTTGTACTTTGTTTGCAGTACACCCTTCATTAAATTTAGATGCCTGCCACTCATCTTGTGTGCTCTGCTGAGAGATGCAATAATGGGGGATGCTGGGACCTGGGCAGTTTTGTGGGATGAGGAGGACACAGAGACATCCCTGCCCACACACCTTCATGCAACTCCTGTTCTCTCAAGAACCCAAAAACTCTCTCAAGAGCCCAAAAACTTCCCATCCATCCACAGACAGAACCTGCTGCAGCTGAGCCACCAGCCCCAAATCCCTTTTCCTCCCCATGGAAGGACCCTACAAACACAATCTCTCTCTCTTTCTTCTTGTAGATACTCTGTGATGGTGATTGAGTCCCTACTACTGAGCTTCTCCCGGCTGTGAAGGGATCACAGAAGGACTCTTAAAACAACTGCAACTCTTTGGATTGTAGCTTTCACCCCTCCTAAACCTCCTGAAATTGTTCTTGAGGGTTTTTTTGTTTGTTGTTTGGGGAAGCTTTACCTAAAGAAGCCACTCTTGAAAATTATTTCCTATCTCCTACCTTCCATGTAACAATTGCTTGCCATTTGCTTAACTTCAGGGGACTGTCAGAGATTTTTTCTTTTAGGCTGTTCTAACATCTGTTCCACCTTGCTCAAGGAACAGTAAGGCCTGATTTAAGGTAAGACAGAATTTAGTAAAATATGCCTCCCCTTTGGACAAGATTGCTCTTTTTAGACTATAAAACCAGATAATTTTATGGGAAACAGAATTAGATAAAACATAAATTACAGTTCTGCTCCTGTTTTAAAGACTATTTTTCTTACTGCTCCCTGGAGTTCCCTGATGTAACATTTATTTCAGTTTTGCATGAAATTTAGCACTCTCATGAAGAGGAACAGCCATTTAATGATATTAAAATATTTATGTCAGCAGCACGTTTATAAATAAAAGCTATTTAACCTCTTCTAATGCAAGGTGGTCCTACCCAATACAAGTATAGCACTGGACAAACCACCAGAAAAATAAAACTAACACCCCACTACTTAATGGCCTTCAGATTTATTGAAAATAAGTCAAATATTTTCCCTATAAGCTTGAGTGAGGAAAGCGACCATATTGTGGGAACACTGCTGCAGAATAATAAAATGATAGTAGTAAAATCCTCCACTGCATACTTCTATAATCTTTAGCGGGGTAGAACTTGGCTTTTTTTAAACATTTCTGGTAAATGAACAGTAAAGAAATATCTGTTGAAGATAACAGCTCTCCCCAATGGAAAAAAACATTCTTAACAAGGCCTGAATATGGGCTGGTGGGATGAATCCCATGACAAATATGAACAGCTGGGCCTCAGGGCAAGCAGAATCCCTCCTTCCCTTGGGCTGTGAAGCTCTGGCTGGTAGAGAAACTTCCCCTTCAGAGCAAATATTTCATGCTTTTATAATGCATGTTCAAAAGCTTTTCTTGTCAAATGCAACTTTTCTTAACAAATTTAGACATCTCGTGACTTTTTGCTTCACCTGTCTGCTTTTTGCAGAGTATTGGAGTAGAGAGGACCCTGCAGCCACCTTGGATGCCCTGGACACAGGGGTACAGCCCAGCACAGGGTTATTTCCCTGCACTACCCAGCCCAGCACACACTGAGCTCCAGAAACACACGGGGAAACTCAAACATAAAATTCAATGCCTTCTCAGTTGCAAAGAAAAACACATTTCTTCCCAGCACAACACATCTGACAAGCCTTTGTTTGGGCTCTTTTCAGCAGCCAGCACAGACACAGAGGAGCTGCCCTGCAGGATGACTGGGAAGAAAGGCAGCAGCAGGGAGGAGCAGCTGTAAGCCCTGTCTGTGGCTGGGAGTGACAAGGCAGCAGCCACAGCCAGGGCTCGATTTGGAGTGACCCATGCAGCCTTCAGATCACACCTTGCACCTTCCTCGAGGGTCTCTCTCCTGCCTCTTTCTTCCTGTGCAGTGTGCATCTGAGTTTGTCTTTTTCTCTCTGTATGGCAGCCCTGAGAAGAAGAAAACAGTCACAACTCGTTCTCAAGGAAAGATATTTACTAAACACATATTTTGTGAAGCTTCTGGCAGTGTTGTAGCCCTGAAAATACAGAGCAGAGGGCTTAGAAATAGTTCAATGTCTTTTCCTACACCAAGCTTTAATGCCTCCCATCAGACACTGGACTACTATTTAAAACTTCCTGAGGGCATTATAATCTCTTCAAGTCCTGTAGTGAACTTACCTTGTGCCGCTGTTTGTCAGCCTGACTCTGATTAGTGGCTGAAAGTCTCCCTTTCTACCTTAGGAAGCTCAGTCTCTGCCAGCTGTGCAGGGCCTCCTTCATTCTGCTCAAGTAAGAAGCTGTTTCAGTGGAAAAATACACTGAAGCTGCTTTTTATCAGATCAGAGACTGCACTCACTAATTCAGTCCTCTCACAAGGACACAGAGAGCCAAACGTCTTTCTGCTTCTTTCCACAGGCCTTGATGAAGTTGGCATTATCATGCTAAATTACAGTTCAGGGCTGCTGTGCATGTACAGATTTATCAGAAGAAAGCTATTAAATGTGTTCAGTACGGTGCCAATTATGCAGTCCCCAACACATAATTAAGTAAGGCCCCAAAGTATGTATTTTAATCAATCCCTGTTCAGCAAAGCACTTGTGTGCTGGTGCTTTACTTCAACACTCATCTAGCAAGCACATGGGTCCTTTTGTGAACAAGAGAAAACATGGGAGCAGTAAGAACTTCACCAATGTTATCAGGCCAGGCACTACTGAGATAAGACACTGTATTGCTTGGATAATGGCTTATGTTTTCAAAGTATCTCTATATTTTCAACTGGTCAGAAGTCAAGACCAGTTTCTAGATGGACCTCAGCACAGAGCTGTAACTAAGGCAAGTTAAAGACAAAAATACACAACTTCTGGAGGAATTAGTATTCTTTACTACACGGTATGCAGTTGGATAAATGTTGCAGACTTTAGGCAGCAGCAATCTTCTTACAGGCCTGTGAAGCAGGGATTTATCCTGTTGGAGCTGAGCTGGCTCCAGGTAAGCTGTGCTGTCTGACCAACTCACCCAGGATCTGTCTGCAGTCATGGAGAACACATGTAGATATCAAAGAGGAGAGGAAATGGCCAAGTTGCACCAGAGGAGGTTTGGGTTGGATATTAGGAAAAATATCTTCACTGCCAGGGATGCCAAGGACTGGACCAGGCTGTCCAGGGACATGCTGGAATCACCATCTCTGGAAGTGCTCATAAGACACATGAATGTGCCAGCTGGAGAGGGTTTAGTGGTGAATATGGGGGTGCTGGGTTAGCAGTGGCTTTTTCCAGCCTTACTGATTCTCTGAACCCATCCCATGTGAAGGTTTCCAGTGAGGGTAGGATGAACCACACTCTGTTTCTCTGGTGGTTTTGCTGGAAAAGCCCACAGAAAGACTGGCTTAAACACAAGAGTTTCATGTGACCAAATTCAAGTGTCCATCCAAGCTACCTCTCTTTACTAGTGAAGATAGTGCAGACTAACTGGACACAAGCTAGACATCCAAGCTGAAATAACTCATGCCCTAAACATGCTTATTTCTCTCCAGCCTGGCCTACACTGACCAGCTCAGCTGCAGACAGGGGGCTGCATCCAGCCCCATGAACATCAGGGCCAAGCACTGCTTTGGGCACTGTGTGTTATCACAGGTGGCCACCAAAGGCCATCCCAGGTGGGCACAGGCCTGGAGTGACTCCCTCAGCACCACTGTGGAGCCTGGGGAGTGAGATCCCTGAAGAGCCCACAATTAACACCAACACCACCTAAGGTGAGCCCCTATCTCCCACCTCCTTGGGGGACAGCAGATCTCCTTCCACCTGCCAGACAAAGCAAGAAACAAAACCAGGTGGTAAAGGGCATCCACACCCATTAAGGGCTTCCTTAACAAACACAGGCAGCTCCCTTTGACTGCTCCCCCTTTCAGCTGGCATCAGGCATGGATCATTTCAGAGCAAAGTGCTGTATCTTCCCAAAAAACAAAGAACCTATGAAAAACGTGTATCGACTCAGAAGCTGCTCTGCAGCCTGAGCTACAGCAGTGAGAGCCTCTCTGTAATCCATTACAGCTGTGCAAAATGTAATAAAACTACTACAAGGTGCTCTAATTCCATTTACTAATAATCATAAAAGTATTTGAGATGCGTCTGATGAACCGTTTACAAGATGCATTTTTCAAAGATGATTTGTAGTCCAAAGAAAAGCCTTTAATACCATATAAATTAGATTTTATGTACAACAATATTTAAAACCATTGCAAAGGAGGTGTTTTGTTGTTTTATAGTCACTGTTCAGTCTTCACTGAATAATTTCTTTGAAGAAAATGCTTGGCTTCTGAGTTCTTCACAATGAATCATAGAGCAGGAGTAATATCATAATTTATCATTTTTTTATCTGCAGATGCCATTGTGTTCAGTGTAGCTCTACCCAGTTAATCTGCACAGCTTCTGATGAATTGCATTTACTAAAACACACAAAATTATTTTTCACTTAACCAACATCCTGAGCTGCTCCACTGACAAATCAACTCCTACAGAATGCAAACACACAAATGTTTTCCTTTTCCAGAAATAGGGGCTGGGTGTGCCAGAGAAATACCTGGATAAATAAATCAGCCATTGATTGATCTGCTACAGCATGGATGTCAGGTAGTTTGATAGGCTGAAAGCGACAGCTATATTTTTATTTTTTGTCTTACCATCAGCATTTGCCATCACTAGGAACTTGTGTGGCATCTCAAAGAAAGGGTTGGTCTCACTCCAAACCCAGGTCCATGTGGAGGGGTTCTTACACATTTGCTTTATTCCATTTCTGATCTGTCACTCCTGTATAAAAGTTCTCCTTAAAGGTACATTTTCCTTCACTCCCATTTCCTCTGGGAGAGCAGGAGATTCCTGCTGGCCCCTGTGAACATCAGGCTGGCTGTTACACTGAATTTTTCCATTATGCTGCAATAGTGAAGACATCTCCAGTCCCTGCACCTGGCATGGCCTGGCAGAGGAAAGCAGACATCAAGCACAATCTCTTGCACCCATGCCAGCCTGACTCCAGCCTTGCCTTAATCTCTTCCCCTCCAGCCCACAGGCATCCAAATAAGAATCAAATCATCTCCCATATACAGAATTTTGCACCCACTTCCCATTTGTAAAGCTGGACTAGGAACACTTGCCCTCATTCCTCACAATGCCATGTGATTGAAATATTGAATCACAGAGAAGTCAACTTTTTCATTTGTCCACCAGCATAAAACACATTTGCAAAAGACAATTTATAAAACACAGTGAAAGGGAAAATCTTTCTCTCCACAGGATTTCAGAGCCTTTTTAGCAAACCACTGTGTCACAATCAAAAGTCTCACAGAAGCAGCAGTGCTGGCTAAGGCTGCCAGTGATACGTGGGGTATGTTAAAAGCAGCACAGTCTCACACAAAATGCCTCTGCCAACTTCATTCAAACTTACCCCACCTACAGCTTGTGCTTCTAAAAGAAAAATGAATAAGAGAAGAAAGCTGGAAATCTGAGCAGCACTGGGCTGCCATATATATATTTTTAAGTATGTACCAAGACCTATATTGTCATCAGCTTTTATTCCCATTTTTACCCATCGGTGGCACAAAGAAAATGCCTTATCTCCAAAAGTATTCCTTTTTATTTTTTGCAGGGGCAAAGGGAGTCTCTGAGGTCAGCTCTAACAGCAGACAGAGAAGGAGGAAACCTCTGAAATATTACACACTGAAAGTGCTGGGATGAAAAAATTTTGACAACCCTCCCATCCTGCCTTTCCTCACCAAAGAAATGTTTGGCAAAGGTAGAAAAAAGAATAAGTGGATAATTTTACATTTAGAGAAAATTCTTAATTTACTTGCTTATTTCTTGAATATAATTGTATAAAAGTCACCATTTTCCTTTAAAGCTTATACAGAAAAAAATTACTGTGGAAAAAAAAAAACCTCTCTCCAGCTGTGCTGTCCAACAAAGATGTTACTGACTGGCTTAAGGATTTGCCTCTGCAGTAAATTTTGATCACTATAATGGCTCATGTAATTCTCAGTTGCTTACAATTATACATATACACTATACAGAAAGTCCTACTCGATTGTCACACAGATTTCTGGACTTTTTCCCAGCTTAGTTTTTCCTTTTAACCAGTTTAAGTTGTGCTGAAGAAAAATACTTCCTCTGAAACAGAGGAGTTGTGTTTTCATGGTCACATTTTCACAACACACGAGTCTTAGCCACACTCCTGCAGATCAGCACTGCTGGGTACTGAGTAATCACCATCCCCAGGAGAGTCTGGGTAACACTAATTCCAGGGTAACTGGACAGGATCAGTGGAGTTCAGTAGGCTCAGAACCCACTTTCCTGCATCTCAGACACCAAATAAGCATTTGCACCATTCAGATCTCAGCCCATCATTTTCCCTTCCCCTACACACCCTGCCTGCCCTGCCCACCTGTGTGGGCCAGCAGTGGATGAGCAGAGCAAATGGTGCTCCTGATTTCCCTTCTTGCACTCCTACATTTGGAGCAAGACTTTAAATACACACAGTGAAGCCACTTGTATTTCACTGCAGTCAGAGCAGCTGCTTTGTGCCTGTCAGTGGGACTTGGTCCTGCACCCTGAGCAAGCCTGACTCCTATTAGGGAAATTCCACCTGCTCCCACTCCACAGAAACTCAAAGAGAAATTATTCACAGGCAGTGCTGGCACAGCAGCCCAACAGTGACTACCAACTAAACCTTCAGGGAAGATTTTGGCTGGTTGGGCTCCATGCACTATAAACTATAAAAATAGGAAAAGGCAGCAGGAGAAAGATTTCCATCTTTCCCACTTTGGCATTACCTCTGCTGCTGTCAGTACACCTCCCATGGCTATCACTTTCCAGGAAGCAGTAACACAAAAAGAGGCATAAATCTTGTACTTCTGGCTCACATCTAAAATAAAACCTCTGGAGTCACCCACCTTACCTGACCTCTGCACTCACAGCCTCAGGAGTGGTTGTGTCCTAGCACAGAGAACACACTGTACAGCACGAGCTGAAAGAAATGAATAAACTCTTATTCCATAATCAGAGTCATCAAGAGACAACTACAGCCTGCATCTCACATCTCCCAGCACAGACCACGCTTTGCATTACAATTTGGTGTGAGCAGCAAGATGCTTAAACTGAGAGATGAAAATCAAGGCTGGGAGGCAGCTCCCACTTAGAGCAAACCAACGGGGAGGACTGAACAGCTGCAGGTGCTTTTGACTCCTACAGGTGTAAAGCATATGCTAGAAAATTGAGTGAGTTGTTACAGTCTGAGCTGAAGTATTGAAAGTTTATATTTTACCTAATTTGTTGTGTAATTACAAATGTGCCAGTTTAATTTGACTTAAGTGTATTTCTGCAGGAAGAAGCAGTGTTATTTTCTTTATTTGGCAAATGCTCCCAATGCAAAACTTCTGATAGCCAAGATGCACAAAAGTTTGACTTCAGATCTTCATAGAGTTTGTGAAAACAGAAGAAAGGAAACCTAGAACATCCTTTGGGAAATTGCACAGAGGGGAAATATTTTAGCTATCATTTTCTGCATCCATTTTTTATTCATCAGTCAAGAAAAATTCAAATTCCTCCTTAAAACCATGGGCTACATTTTGAGCTTTACACCTTCAGAGAGGTGCTAGCAGTGAGTGCTGAAGTTTGATGTGTGGTGTGGTGCATTCTAGACAGGCCATTCCCAGCCAGGATTTAGAATTTGGACTGCCAGCAGCCACATGCAGAATAACCTTTCCAGGGTAGTTTCATCCAGTCAGGGAAGATCAAATAACATGAATGACATGGATACTCAAAAAAGCTGTCACACCATGTGTGGACCAGTAGAAAACTCACTGATCATGTCCTCATGCATTGTTTGTTGATTTTTTTCTGCCAGAGACAACAATTTCCAAAAGAGATGGAAGAAGGCAAAATGGATCACTATTCTTAACAGAATGGGACTAAGAAGTCTTGGCTGGTTTTAAACCCAGTCAAAATACCTGGGTTTTTACCTAATGAATATAGGATGATAGAGCAGAGTTTTAAAGATGGTGTTTAATTTATCCCCCTTTCTCAATGCAAAACTGACAAATGTAACTTGAACACACACATCCTCCCCATCACAAGCAAAGTGAACACGACAGCATCTCCAAAAGTGTGAGATTCTCGAGGCATGAAGAAGATGTCAGAAACTCCCCCAGAGGAATATCCCAAACCAGGCTGGGCTCAGCAGCCAAACCCCCAGAAGGGGAACTCTCACACCTGTGTTCATTCTTCCAGCTCTGTTCAGATCCCAGGCAGGTGTGACCCCACACTGAGCAGCCTGCACCACCAAGGTGCTGTTCACATGGAAAACCTGCCTCTGTCAGACAGTTTTATCTGCAGCTCTCAGCCCTGTCTCATTGGAGGGAAGTCCTGCCAGCAAAGGTGGGCTCTGTGTTTGTGTTTCCTACATTTCCAGGGCCACTCCCCACTGCTGAATGTGAGTGCTAATGTTTCTAACAAATTGCCTTCCAAATGTTGCAGCACGACATGCTTTATAGGAACTAATGAATCACACAGTAAAAACTAATTGCAACTTACATACTGTTGCAAACTGAGTTTTGCAACATAAAAGCAATCAGGCAGCAATTAAAATGCTAATATGGGGCTGAACCTCATATAACAGTTTGCCAAAATCTAGTGCAATACTGTGCTTTCTGGAGTATTTGGAACAGATGGAATTTAGTTAGTAGGTAGTCATTTCATCAAGCTTATAAACCTTACCATGCTGGAGGAGGGTCCCCACTATGATACATGACAAATTTCCAGTACTAGAAGTGGCAGTAAAGCATCATTACATATTTTCTTCTTTTGAATGGCTTCTTCTATTCTCACATAAATGATTAATAAACTCTTACCAAGTCAGAAAGGAGGGGCACATACCAGATGCTCCTTCCAGGCACAAACATCTTGAATTTCTTTTTGTTGTATTACAGATGGACTCCAAATGTGGTGGTGGACATCATCAGACCTACTTTTCTTTGTAATTATAAAATCTTATTTTCACAGATTCACTAATTCAAGATTGTGAATTGAATGAAACAATTATATTTTAATTGGCTTCACCTCCCCCACATCCACTTTTTCTTCATTACATTCCTAATACTAAGACAATCAAAATACATTAATTAATTCAAATGGGGAATTATTAATTTTCAACATTATCAGCCTCAGAGAAATTACCTCTGGTCCTGGAACAAAGCTCTCAGGAAGAGCTTCTTCCATTGCATGTTAACTTTTAAATTGGTAACAGCACTGAAAAAACATGAACAAGCTCTAAAGTGACTCACAAACCCCTTTGTACTGAGCCACTTGCAAAGAGAAGCCAGGAAGGGAGAGCAAAGGAGGCACCTGGAACTCACCTGTGTTTGGTGATGCCATCCAAACTCCTCTCAGCTGGACACAGAACAGGAGATACTCAAAAATGTCCCAAAAATGCCTGTCTGGATGAAGCTGTCCTTCAGCCACAGGGAACCTTGAGCAGTGTGGATCCTTGCAGCCCTCCAAGCACAAAAGCAAGGCAGAATCCCTGCCTGGTCCCAAGACAGAGTCAGGCACAGATAATTAATACAAATAACAAAACGGACTAGAGTGTTTTCTTCTCACTCATCAGTGGCTTTCATATCCTCCTTAAGCTTTCTATTCAAAAATAAAGCTATTTTTCTCATTTCCTACAGTCCCTCTCCCTATCAATGCTCTTCATGAGCAGCCCTGCATGGAGGACCACATTCCTTGATTAACAATCACTTCCCTTCCTTACCATTTTATCCTCAGCCTCTCCAAACATCCACCCTCCTCCATCTCTTCACCACTCCAGCCTAAGCTCCAGAGAAACAAGCACCTACTGCTCCCAGCTCAATCCCAGCAGTAAAAGCCCATGCTCAGCACACCTGCACTCCCCTCCCATGCATCCACCCTGAAAGGAAACAGGACAGAAAATGCAGCAGCTGTCCAAAGGCATGGCAGATGCCTAAAATGCAGATTTGTCCAAAAAAGTAAGGAACACCCCTCCACCTGCTCCAAAGGATGGCAGGGACCTTAAATGAGAGGAGAGGCTGGGGTTTGCTGCTGTGTTCACTGCTACAGCTCCACCATCACATCAGAACAGAAGGTGTCATTCTGAGACAACTTTAAATTTATGAAATAGGAAACCTTCTGCTCAGGGTGCAAAGGGTGAATTGCCATTAAAGAAGTGACCTGGACTCTGAAAGAGGTCTGTCAATAGAGGAATTGGAAACTTTAGGCTTGATTTCCCAAATTACCACTCTGAGATAGCTTTGGAAGAAAGCTGACAGGAGTGAGGAGGGAAAAGGTACTTTCACATAAAAGTGCTTCTCATGACAGCAAGGCAGAGCCTCCCTGAGCCAGGCTAAGGAAGGAGGTTTCACAAAAACCCCTAGTATTCCTGGAGATCACAGAGATTTGCCTCTACCTGTTTGCCCTGGGAACCCCCAAAATGATGGGAGTCTTTATGATCCATCATCAAATCGGAGGAGCTCTGGTGCTCAGCCTCACAGGCAATGGATCCCTATGGATACATCCTGCCTTTCCCAATGAGGGCTTTGTGTTAGAGAGCAAAAGCTGCTCTGCTCTGGGGTTCTCAGTACAGAGCAGAGGAGCAGCACCTTTATTCCACCCCAGTGAGCAGAGAGAGTGTGTCCAGGTGAAGGATATGCCCCAAATCACACAACACTTTGGGTAACCCACCCAGTGCCGTCATCATCACATCACTCTGCTTCACTTCCAGCACACCCATAAGGCAGTAAAACTCTGAATTCCTCCTTCCAGACACCAAGTTCCCAAGCCCACACACTTAACACTCACCAATTTATGTGTCAGCAGGGGCCAGTAGCACCACCACCAATTTTAAGTAGTTCATTCATCTTACAGTAGGTGCAAACACTACAATCTGACCCAATCCTTCTGTTTTATTGGTAAGTGTGACCTTGAAACCCATGCTTTGTGTAAAGGGGAAAAGAGCTGTAAATAGTTCTAAGCAGTGAAAGTTGGCTGATATTACAAACACATTAATGAAATTGGGTTGGTTTGTGTCTCCTGGAAATCTGACCCCCGTGATGTGCTCCTGTACACATTTACAACAAGCTGTAAGCACACATATTATCTATTTTTCACCCAGCTGAAATAGCCACAGTGCACATTTGAAGCATAAATACACTGAATTTAAAGGCAAGTAAATTAAAGCAAAGCTGAGATGTAAGCTGGACATGATAAGAATGTTACTGTAATTCCTTGCAGTATTAAGGTCTGTCGTTCTATCTTGGGTAAATATTGCAATAGGGCTGAAGATCTCATTTCTTTGTACCCTGGGAAGGGATTTGGTTCAGACTGCCTGCTCTGGGAGCCTTAGAAAGAGACTTGCTCAATGATCTCATAATAATTTGCTTTCATGCAAAGCTTTGGGATAAATGGAAATCATTCAGCACAACTGAAACTCTGCTGTCTTATTATTGTACCTGTGTGTACCACAAAACTTCTCAATGAGCTCTGAAGGCAGAAAGTTCTCCTCTGATTTAAAAGAATTTCTTATGAAGAAATAGAATTTTCAAGGATGGCATCAAAGCAACCAGATAATCAAAATAGCTCTGTGTCTTCCAAATTTACACTTGCTTTTGTTTTGTTCTCATGTATCTCTCTAGAAACACAGCAGAGTAAAGGAGGGAGGAAGGAAAAAAGGAATTTTGTGGTTAGCAAGGGAATTGTGAAGGGAGTTTAGTGTTCAGGAAGAATAGGAAGAAGACAAAGTAGTACAGTCATGTCAAAAAGAAAAAGTACTAAAAAGCACTTTCTCTTCTAACATAAGGTCAGAGGAGGAAGCTGACTTGCCACATTTCACTCCTTGTGAGTGAGAGATCGAGCAGTAACTCTGCTCATTGCCTCTGGAGCAAGCCCCAGTTGAGAAAATAACTCAGGGAAAGTCTCACAGCCTGTTCCCTCGCAGGCAAATATTCATCTGAGGCTGCACTAGTGACTGGGGAATCTGCATATAACTTCAGGAGCCACCCTCCCAGCCCAGAGCTATAGATCTCTCTGTGGGAGAGTAAAGCTCCAGGGCATTTTTGGAGACTCTCCCTGAGTGAGGCTCAGCTGCAGGACACGGGGCCCTGAGCACAGCACAACACTGGGGCAGGAGTATTTTCTGTACAGCTCAGTGCCTGTGGTCTGCAGATTTCCTCAAGGCCACATCTCAGCACCAGCACTGTGAGAAACAGACAAAACTTCAGCCAAACCAGAGCAGTGCAGCTTCTGGGATCAATGATGAGGCCAAACACCCAAGAGAGAAAAGATCTGAAATGGGAACCAGAGAACTGGGAGGAATCAGAACCCTGACTGAAGAGTTTGGGACTCACACAGCCTAGAAAGGGCAATTGCCCAGATTCTCCTCACTTCTGAGATGGATGACAAAACCAGAAAGAAATTACACTAACAGTGTAATTAATGCATTTTTTAATAGGCTGGGGCTCCTGCAGTAGGTTCCCATGCCCAGACCATCTTGCATGACACCCCTGACACAGAGGATGATCTGGCAGCAGTTGCCAGAATTTCTTTTTTTAAAGAAGCACTAGTGAGGTGAATGAAATTAGAAAATATCAGAGGCATCATGGACCATGGTATGTTGGCATCAGTAAATGAAGTTTGATGCAGGTGACCCACAAGGATACAAACACTGACCAGAAAGCTGCTGGTGGGCAAGGACAGAGTCACAGACATCACCCAGAGCCCAACCCAGCCGTATGAAGGTGCCTCACAGCAAGAGGGAAAAAAAGCTGGAAAGGTCAAACCCAGACAGTTTGAAGGATCAATTCAGTGAGAAGGGAATTTTCAGGGGCATTCCTGTGTTGCGGCTAAGAGTTTTTTCAAGTGGTGAACCATCCCCACTTTAAACAACAGCCCATAAATCACTCAAAAATCACCATCATAGGAGAGAGAAAATATGAAAATAAAGACAAAAATTAGAATAGGGCAAAGGGAAAGGATGTTAGCTACAAGGAACTCACCAGCCTTCCCAGAGAAGCTAACAAAATCAGGGATAAAGAAACAAAGCAGAATGAACAGAGAGAGGCAGAAGAGAGAAGGTGTGAGAGAAATTGTGAGTGCTGTGTCAGTGTGCAGCCCCCTCCACGCTGTGGTCAGGTTTGTAAGAAGGAAAAGAGCAGGAGCAGCACAAAAGTAGGTCAGGGAGTGAAGGATATGGAAAATTTAGGCTATTTGAAAGAGGCATATCTGAGAATCATGACCTGACAGTAGGATGGGATGGGATGGTGGGAGAAGAGATAATAGGAAGAGGAGTGAAAGGAGCAGGGGAGGAAGTACCCAGGCACCAGTGGGAAAGTTTTTACCACAAAAGTGTTAGCAAAAATTCATTAAATAGCCTTGTATGAGCATCTGAGGGTTTATGCAGTGGGTGTGGGAGATTTTTTTACACTTACTATGAGATGCTGGTGTACAGATCAATTTTCCTCAAGCCAGGTCAAGATGCCCTGGTCGAAACCACTGCCTGAGTGCCTGGTCTGTCTGTGCTCTGGTGAATCCCATAATAGCTTGGAGAAGTAAAGGCAGGGAAATGCAGTGAAAGTGCTTGGAAGCAGTCAAGGAAATAAAGTGAGATGGGAAGAACGGAGCTCCCCATGGAGGGTACTGACTTTGTACAAAAATAATGGGCAAAGTCAGAAAGGTGAGATTTGATGAGGACAGAAACGTCAGGTCAGTGAGATGAAGGCTATAATTGAATACAATCAGGTGGCAGCAGAGGTAATTAGGGCTCAATAAGCTGCAAAGGGCACAAATTAAATGAGGATAAAACAGAAGTTAAAGCACAAAGAGAGTCAGTGTGCTGGTTTTCTTTGCCAATGGCAATCTGGCTGATGAAGATCAATTAATTGAATTCAAAGAGCTGGGATAAGCCAGGCCTCCTGGGAAAACAGAGTTTGGGTTGTGAAGAGGAAGAATAGAGCTGGTGAAAGAAAACTGGATGGTACAAAACAAAAGTAATTTGAGCTCAAAAGAAGATAAGGGAAATGCCACAAAAGAAGAAATTAGGAGAAAGCGCTGGCAGTGCAGGGAGGAAAACTCTGAGACAATTAAAGTTTGAGAAGAGTATCAGAAAGGAGGAAAACTGAAGAGTGAGAGAAGGAGAGAAGAGCACTATCAGAAGTAGAAAGAATGAGGAGCATGGGTTCATCTGTGTTATTTTCTTGTTGTCAGACTGGAGGGATGAGTAGCCACAGACTTCACCAAACACTCTCCTCTTAGCAGCAGCTAACACCCTGCTGATGAGCAGTGCTCCATTCACCACTGGATTTCACCTGCTTTTCTCCTCCCTTCATGCTGAAACCATGAAGAAAGACAGAGTCATCTTCCAGCTAAACCATGGAAATTATAACTGGAAAGCACCACTAATAATTTTCAGCACATCCCTCTTCTCTACTCAATGCTACTGGGGGAAATCTGGATTTATGGTCTGAACTTTGGCTGCACCCAGACATTTCCCAACCTTCTGCAGGCACATGGTGTTCTCAAAAAAACAGATGCAGGGCTCCAATCCTCCCTGTACCACCTGGTGCCAGGGAGGCTCTTAGGTTGGTGCTGGGGAGATTGAGGGTGGAGTCACTGCTGGACAGTGCGGCTTGAGCCCCCACACGAGCCTGGCCAGGCTCTCCAGTGCTGTGTGAGGTTTCAGGCTTGGAGAGGCCTCTGCCTCCATCTTCCCCATCAAAAACTCAAGTTCTGCACTTTGTCAAAGCACATTCTAGATGGAGGTAACCTTTAGGTGAGTGAAACTTGGGTCTTAGGGGTCTGATGATTGAGGAAAATAAGGAGTTGTAAACAGATCTGTCCCAGTCCTCACATTTTGGGTCCATTCTTCCCAGCTGCTTCTCAGCCCAGCAACTCTAAGCACCTTCTGAAGCTCAATAGACTCTACATCCCNTTCCGCGCCTTCCTTCCTTCCTTTTTCATAATACTGATTCAAATAAAGATAAAATATCCCTTGAGAAAGGCTTTTTCCCTATGGATATTTGCATGCTTTCCTGTACTGTCCACCCAAGAGTACACCAAATGGAACTGATCCTAATTTAGCCAAGGACTGATGGTGGATATGGGCCAAAAGCAGAGTGAGAAGAACAAAATCTGTCGAAGCTGGTGGAGATCCAGTCATTGTAAGGTCTTGAGAGGACACAGAGTAGGTTTGTTTAAAACCATTTATGTGAGATTATGAGATTCTTCCCCACTGTGGAACAGTAGGTAATGCTGACGAAAAATAAAACAATTTGCTACTTGAACAGTTTATATCCCAGCCAGTTCATGATAAGGACAGAGGTGAGGACAACTGGACACCTCTGGGTGTCATTCTGAGAAAGAGCATTGAGTATCACACATGTGCCTTGTCTGCAGACTGGCCACTGCTGTACCTGGCCACCTTCATAAAGCACTCCTGGATACACTGATTGAGAGCTTCACTGCTGGTACCTGATGTTCATATTGCCATTATTTAATTTTTGAGTCAGATGGGCTGATCTACAGCATGGCCATCATTATGTGGATCCTGGACATAAAAATAGCCAAGAAGGGATGAAGCTCCTGCCTGTACACACACAGAGGGCAAATCTTGCCCAAAGAGTTCCCAAAATAATTTTTGTTTTCTTTTTCTTTCTTTTTTTGGTTTTCAGGCTGGGAATGCTGACACAGGACTAAGCACTAAACTGTTAATGGCTGCAAGGCTCCTCAGTGACAATCAGATGAGGTAGAAATACAAAGGAGGGTAAGGCCAAGAGCTGTCCTGAGTCAGATGCCAAACCAAAGCTGGCATTGCTGCTGTTCATGTGGCCAGGAGTGCATGGCCCCAGTATAATTTTTGAGTCAGCAGTTGCAGAGTGATGACCAAAACTGGCAGGGCTGGCACTTGCTACTCCCCTGGGAATTGAGAACCAGAAACTTTCCATGGGCTCCCAGCACAGGCTCATCCCCTGCAGTCCCAGCCTGACCCAGTGCTGGGCAAGACTTTTGCAATCTTGGTTGGTTTTTACTCACTTAGTGGAAAACCTAACGATTGTTATCAGGTTTTTCTGCTTAAAAACTGGCTTGGGTTTCCAGTACTGCTTTGATTAGACTGATCCAAGTATGCAATCAGTCCAATTTATATTCCTAAAACAGACAGAAGTGCTCTGACTGGAGTCTGTATTTTCTGTCTGATTGCTTTTCATTTCACACTTCTTTGTTTTAATTACGTTTTAAGATTAAATACGGAGATTGCAGTTAGTTGCACTCCATGGATATTGTACAGATTCAAGGGTCAAAGGAAAAGGAAAGGAAAAAAGACAACTAATACCTCATTGTTTGCTGTGGTTCCTATTACATAGGCAGTCAAGTGCACAGTGAGTTTTAACAGAAATTTGGCTTGATTGTGATTAAATGAAAAATATACTGAATTAATGCTTTAGCTCAAAACTATGGGCTTTGAATTTTTTTATCTGTACCAAGCCTAAAAAAGCTGATTCTGCACAACTTTCTTGACCTCACTGATTGCAACCAACTGCAAGATGGATGGCCTGGATTTAAAAGCATCAGCCTGTTGCAGCAGGTGGCCAAGTATGTCTTAGACAGCTCAACAAGGAGATGATGGGGAAGAAAGGGACACATCATGGATTATTCCTTCACTAAGGCAGTAGATCATAAGGTCTTTTTAAAAATTAATAAGTAACAAAAAGAAAACAAAAGAGCTATCAGTAGTTTTAATATTATTTAATTAATATAAACATTAATTTTTGAAAAGCTGTTGCCTTCCTTTATTCTCAGTAGCACTGAGAAGGATTTTCACACAATCAATCAGGTTCCAACAGTCTCCCAGCTCCCTTTTTAATTACCCTCTGGTAAGGCTTCAAGACAAATGCTTCCCAGAACAGCCAGTAAAATGGTGAAGGGTGCTTTCAAAGCTGAACTGGTGAGAAGCAGAGGGAATTGCAGAACGTGGAATGGCTGAGGGAATTTGTAACATTATTCTGCCTCTCACACAGCTGTTACCTTACAGCCCATGCATTATACTTGCTATGTAGCAATGAAAAATCCAGTGTCTGCACCTACTAGAATTTCTGAGGTCCAGAGGAAGACAGGGAGGTGCTCAGGAGGAAGCAAGGATTGATGTCATGCCAGTGGTTGTACAGGGAAGTTCCACAGAAAGCAAGCAGATGTCCATGCATCATGGTTTGGCCCTGGAATCATTCAAGGTCAGGCTGGATGGGGCCCTGAGCAACCTGGTCTAGTTAAAGAGTTCCTGCTCATTTCAGGTGGGATGGACTGGATGACTTTTAAAGGTTCCTTCCAAAAATATTCTATAATTTTATGCTTCTTTAATTGCACCTTCACATGGTTTTTTCCATGTCTCTCTAAAGGATGCACAATGAGGGAGACCTAAGGCTGTTATTGACTCATTTCTTTACATTTGGATTTGCAATCCTAAAAATTTCTGAGACATTTTTCACGCTAGGAAATAGGTACAAAAAATCACAATGTCTTCTTGCTTCTTTTCTTCTCTTTAGGCACAGAGATATTTAATAATGGCAGAGAAATAAACTAATCAAAACACTTAAAAAATCCATGAGAAACTAAATCAAGAAGAGGAGTAATACCAACAGCTCTTCCTGTCCATACCTTTGCTGACTGTTAAATCATTTCTCAGACAGCAAACACATTTGCATTTTTTTAAGAGGATAATCCTGTTTATAACTAACTGGTCATTAACCTGTTCATAATTAACTGGGCATTAGCATCCCTGACCATGAAGGTCAGCAGTCTGTAAGCAGCAAGGATCCTGAGAGTTCTCCCAATTAATTGAAATATCAATAACTTAAGTGATGAAGCCCTCACTGCAAACCCTAATGAGGGTGTTTATTGACATGTACTTCCTTGGCTTGATGGAGAATGTCTCCTTTGACTGCAAGAAGAGCAGAGTTCCACTGGGCTGCTGGACCCCAATCACAGACCCAGTGACTGCTGGATTTCTGTGGAGGTGCCAGATTCCTCTCCCCTTTTCAACAATAATAAACAATTAGTTGATGGTATAAAATGGCAACTCCGTGGCTGAGGAGGGAAATGAAGAGTGAGGACAAAATACACAATTATATGATGCTAGAAGAAAACCAAACCCATCTTCTGAGCTTTATGAAGAATATGGTACACTAAACATGAAAAAAAAAATATTTCTTTTTTTACTCCATCCCATTAAGCTTCTCATACCACCCATATTCCCCAAAATCTGTGTATGAACCCAAAATATGATTTTGTGAATGGAAATTAGGGCTGACAAGCCTTCCAGGCATAAATTCAGAGATGTGGCCATTCTTTGGGGCTCTGTCAGGGTCTGCAGATGAGAGAATTGTAATACCCTGCTCTGCAGTGCTTGGAGAGGAGAACATTCTTGGCTTTCTACTCTCCATACAAAGAAAGTTTAGTCATTTAGGCTGATGGTAATTCCTTATTCTCAAGAGTGATGCACAGAATTCAACAGGCAGTTGTAACCTTCCCCTGACATTTTTATTCTGTACTAACCAAAAAATTTAAATTCTTCAAAATCTTATCTTTAATCAGTTCTAGAGTTTTTAGAGACACTTCTGCAGAACACTAATGGCTCCCCATTCACAATGAGTAAGTGGAAAGTAGCACTCTCCACATCTCAGCCTCAAAAA
>VZRX01017596.1:114838-155396 GCA_013398075.1 Notiomystis cincta | reverse complement strand
CCTGCCTTTCTTGATAAACACCTTTCCAAACTGCGACAACAACCCACTGAGGGTCACTCCTATCCCTGCACAGCCCGCTGGAGCTACACAATGAGCCTCTGAAACACAACACTCAGCCAGACACAGATTTTGTAGCTGTTCGCTTCCACGTTCAGTGCAGATATCTCTAGCAGCTCAAACCCATGATTTTACAGAAAATCCTCAAAGATGCAGGAAACCCCAGCCTTGGCAGCAGCAATTTCTATTGTTTTCTGCTTCTTCTGTTACCCATTCTTTCCCTTTCCCAGTTACATCACTATGCTTAGAGGTTATTCAGCATTTCCTGAAAGATGCTTTTTTACTCTCAGCACTGTTCTGCACCTCTCAGATGTCTCTCACCAACCTGTCTGATCTTCTCCAGCATCTTTAGGGAACAGATTAAGCACTGTTTCATGTACTCTTGCACAGATTTCCTTCCACCACTTAATGGTTGGTTCTTAATGAATAGAGAATTTCCTTTCCTCAAGGTTAGCAGTGAAAAAATAGCACACAGGAGCAGTGTAGCTAAGGAAAGGAAGGTAAAAGTGCATGAAGGGAAAACAAAGTAATAAATTTCTTCAAAGTAAAATGGAAAGGGAGAAGTGTAAAGAACCAAAAGCAGTAATAAAGACTGAAAGGAGCATCAAGCAAGGGCAGACCATAAGCTCCTCTCCCTTCTTTTCTCCCTGCCCTGCAGCACAAACATGCTGTCCCACAGCAGACATGACTGATTTCAAAGGAATTCCCAAGTTCCCCAGAGCAATCACATGCTGTCAGACACACACAAGTGCAAAAACAAGGACACTTAATTGGTTTAGGACTTTGCTATGTGGATGCTCCCACCCAAACCAACCCCAACTGGCCAGCAGCACATTGGGATCCCTGAATGTCATCAGTGGGATTTCTTGTCTCAAGTAAATTCAGGGAGCAATTCAAGGAAAAGCAAAACCTAACTGAAAGGTATATGCTCTGCTCCTGGCCAAGCAACTAATACAGATTATTCCTCTTCTAGATCAGTGAAGACGGGAATATTCTGTAATAAACTCTTTCATCTGGTGTAGGAAAGAACTGGGTCCATTACAAGAGACAGGGAATAATTCACATTAATGCTGTCATAGTCACTGATCTTTCCTTGTGTGTCACTGCACCATGCCTTGGGGCAGGCATCCAGTCCCTTTAGGATGCTGATAGCAGCTGGTATGTTTGATCCAGCCTCTGCATTCAAAACTCTCTCATAAAAAGATTGCCTTCCACCCTATACCAACTCAAAAAGCTTCATAGAAATGTGTAGGCATTACTAAGCATACAGCATGTTTGTACCTAGCTTGAAACACAGAGAACTACTAAGTGTTGCACTTGGCATTAATATCCAACAGTAATACTGCTTTGGAAGACTCTGGAATGTGAGTCACATCGGTAAAGACAGGAGCTTTTTAAAATTCATTTTATGTAATTTCAAAAACAAGATATTCAGTAGAAAAGGTCCACAGGTGTCCCAGATTAGTAAATTCATACAGCACTTTCTCTCTATTAAACATGCAAAACCTTTTTATTTGTATGTTTCTAGTGTATTAATCATAACAGTATCTGTAAGCACTAAAACCATGCTGTACAACAAGTCATACAGAAAAAGAGATAACTACTAACAAGGAATTACTGTCCATGTCAAAATTTCACCAAGTTAAATAAAGAATATAAGCATCCAAGAACATTTTTGACACATCCATAGTACTTTCCTCTCTCAAAGCAAAAGCACTTGAAACGCCCTATTAAGGCATTATTTCTTTTCTTAGGATTCAATAGCTTCACCCTACTTATTTTGAGACCATGCAATGTTATTGTCTTTCTGAAAAAGTGCCTGAACATTAAATCTCCTGTGAGCTCAAAATGCCAGCTACAATTCCACAGCTCAGAAGGACAATACCAAGAATCGACTACAGGAAGAGCTCCCCTGACCTTCTGTTCTCATCTCTCTGTCAAGAAATGCATTTGATTAGGATCAAAGATTCTGCTCAAAACCTCAGGAGATCCTGGAGAGAAACTTCCAAGGGAAAAGACATTTTCAAATCAGATAAAATAGGCTGCATTCTGATGTAGAGAAGTGCTGAAAGGAGGACTGTCAGAGCCAGCTGCAGCAGCACAAGCAACTTGCCTAATGTTTTGGGGTGTGCAGGCTGAACAGAACAAATTCAGCCTTAGAGGGAAACGCTGAGCTGAACTTCTTTCTGTATGCAAAAGCATGAGGTACTCTTTACATTTACCAGCCACACGGATTCTCTAACAGAGCTAAATCCAGCTGAGTCTAACCAATGTGAATAGGACAGAAAAATAGGGATGCTGTAAGAAAGTCATCCACTCAAAGAGTGGAAAAGAGCACATATGGGTCTGGAAAAAAAGGCACCTTTTCCATGCACATCAAAGGCTCACTTAACAACGAGCAATCACAATTTTGCTACTGAGATTTTCAATCTGTTTCCCCTCAGTTGCTTGTTATCTTCTTCTGTGGCACGATTTATCCCCCATTCAAGTTTCTGTGAGCTACTTACAAAATAAAGTCTTAACAATGACAGTCATAACAGGGACAGTCAGTTCCATCAGATTTATAAATGAAATCAATGAAATAACTACACTGGGAAAAATAATTACCAAACCTATGTAAAGTCCTGAATCATCTCACACACCTAATAGTCACTGCATGCTCTAAAGCATTTGAACAGGCACAGCAAAAACAGAAATAAACTTTCTTGTAGGAACAAAAACCAACTGATGGTAACAGAAATCTCTTGCCTCAGCAGGGACAATTTTAATATTGAGCCACATCATTACTGATGTTTTAAAAAAGCAATTAAATCTGCCTTTGCAGAAATAGTTTCTCCACAATTACTGTATATTCTTCATCATGCTCCACATTTTTATTTAAATTACAGTGTACAAAGCTGAACTCTCTGAACTGATACTGGCGCAGATCATGGTATTGCTATTTTGAACTCATCGGTACCCTTCAGAACATCACACTTTTAGTAAGCATCAGAAAGGGACAATCAAAACGCAACCTGGTGCTCTCACTGAAGCATCTGGCTGCATGAAAACCTTTGTTTTAAAAGCCATACAGTGGGACACCTTCCAGCCAGCTCCTTTATAAGCCAATGCTTGCTGTCAAAATAGTTTTTAAACATCAGAAGGAGAAAAAAAGAGCTACTTGTTTGAGTAATGACATTCTTTCTACCCATAATGCTTTGGTTTTAGATGACAACAAAAAAAAATTTAATTTCGTTTAAATCTCAAGAATTTCCAATCCAGGGCACAAAAAACAGAGGCAGGTGACGTGTACCACATTATGCCATTAACCTCAGTGTTTGATACATACAAATGGGTGATGGGTGAATCTTTTTAATCACAGTCATGTCCTGCAGTTACTGACTCGCTATAGCTCTGTGTATTGCCCAGTGAAAACATGATTTCAACCCCACACAACTTCTTTAAGTCTGTCAAACACAGCCCCTGCCACAAGTTCATAGAATGTTAAGGGGTTGGAAAGGACCTTAAAGATCATCTAGTCCCAACCCCTGTGCCATGGGTAGGTACATCTCCCACTACACAAGGTTGCTCAAAGCCTTATCCTACCTGCCTTAAACACAGTTTTTCCAATTAGTACATTTACTTTTCCACAATCTCAGTTTAAAAGACAATTCTACCTCCTAGAAATAGCATCAGGGACATGGTACTGCTCCCAGGGTATGTAGAGGGGGCTGCAGGGGCTTCTGTGAGGAGAAGCCAGGGCTGCCAAGTGCCAGATACAGCTGGCTCCAGCTGGCTCCAAACGCCCTGCCACAAGACACAGTGGAGCTCCACCACTGTCACAAGTGTAAGAAAGGGAAAAACACTGCCTGGCAGCAAGGAAAAAAGTGAAGGAAAGCCCTATGAGCAGCAAGGGGAGAAGCAGAGGAGGAAAAAGAGAAGAAGGAAGAGGTGCTGTGGGCACCCCACTGGATTCCCCTGCAGCCACTGGGGAAGAGCACAGAAGAGAAGCAGATCATCCCCCTGCAGTCCGTGGCACAGCACAGGAGCAGGAGCATGGAGCAGGGTTTCTGGCAGTAACTGCTCCAAGCCTCTGGAGGACCCACACTGGAGCAGCCTGGTACTGAAGAACTGCATCCCCTGCAGAGGACTTGCATTGGAGCAGTTCCTGGATTCCCACAGCCCACAGGAATGCCTCAGGCTGGAGCAGGAGAACCGTGTGAGGAGGCAGAAGCAGCACAGAGGGGCTGTACTGAGCTGACCACAGCCTCCACTGCCCATCCCTCTGCACCACTCCGGGGGAGGAGAGGAGGAGTCTGGGATGAGAGAGTGAAGTCTGAGCCCGGGAAGAAGAGGGGTGGGGGAAGGTAGCTATCGTAGCTATTTTTAATTGGCAATAAATTAAATTAATTTCCCCCAAGTCGAGTCTGTTTTCCCCATGATGGTAACTGGTAAATGATCTTCCTGTCCTTATCACAACCCAAGAGTTGTACTGTCTTATTTTCTCCTCTGCCCTCGTGAGGGGTGGGAGCAAGCAAGCAGCTGGGTGGGGGTCTGGCAGCCAGACAAGGTCAACCCACCACACAGTGAAATAAATNTTAAAAGACAATTCTACCTCCTAGAAATAGCATCAGGGACATGGTACTGCTCCCAGGGTATGTAGAGGGGGCTGCAGGGGCTTCTGTGAGGAGAAGCCAGGGCTGCCAAGTGCCAGATACAGCTGGCTCCAGCTGGCTCCAAACGCCCTGCCACAAGACACAGTGGAGCTCCACCACTGTCACAAGTGTAAGAAAGGGAAAAACACTGCCTGGCAGCAAGGAAAAAAGTGAAGGAAAGCCCTATGAGCAGCAAGGGGAGAAGCAGAGGAGGAAAAAGAGAAGAAGGAAGAGGTGCTGTGGGCACCCCACTGGATTCCCCTGCAGCCACTGGGGAAGAGCACAGAAGAGAAGCAGATCATCCCCCTGCAGTCCGTGGCACAGCACAGGAGCAGGAGCATGGAGCAGGGTTTCTGGCAGTAACTGCTCCAAGCCTCTGGAGGACCCACACTGGAGCAGCCTGGTACTGAAGAACTGCATCCCCTGCAGAGGACTTGCATTGGAGCAGTTCCTGGATTCCCACAGCCCACAGGAATGCCTCAGGCTGGAGCAGGAGAACCGTGTGAGGAGGCAGAAGCAGCACAGAGGGGCTGTACTGAGCTGACCACAGCCTCCACTGCCCATCCCTCTGCACCACTCCGGGGGAGGAGAGGAGGAGTCTGGGATGAGAGAGTGAAGTCTGAGCCCGGGAAGAAGAGGGGTGGGGGAAGGTAGCTATCGTAGCTATTTTTAATTGGCAATAAATTAAATTAATTTCCCCCAAGTCGAGTCTGTTTTCCCCATGATGGTAACTGGTAAATGATCTTCCTGTCCTTATCACAACCCAANTGGAGCAGGGTTTCTGGCAGTAACTGCTCCAAGCCTCTGGAGGACCCACACTGGAGCAGCCTGGTACTGAAGAACTGCATCCCCTGCAGAGGACTTGCATTGGAGCAGTTCCTGGATTCCCACAGCCCACAGGAATGCCTCAGGCTGGAGCAGGAGAACCGTGTGAGGAGGCAGAAGCAGCACAGAGGGGCTGTACTGAGCTGACCACAGCCTCCACTGCCCATCCCTCTGCACCACTCCGGGGGAGGAGAGGAGGAGTCTGGGATGAGAGAGTGAAGTCTGAGCCCGGGAAGAAGAGGGGTGGGGGAAGGTAGCTATCGTAGCTATTTTTAATTGGCAATAAATTAAATTAATTTCCCCCAAGTCGAGTCTGTTTTCCCCATGATGGTAACTGGTAAATGATCTTCCTGTCCTTATCACAACCCAAGAGTTGTACTGTCTTATTTTCTCCTCTGCCCTCGTGAGGGGTGGGAGCAAGCAAGCAGCTGGGTGGGGGTCTGGCAGCCAGACAAGGTCAATCCACCACACAGTGAAATAAATAAAACAACCCACCCCAAACTGTCCCACTCACCCCCCCTTTCTATGTCCTTTCAAAGGAGATAGAAACAGAAACAGGGACTTGATGAGGCCACTACCCTCCCTCTGACCTCCTTAAACTGCTCTTTGGCACAAATAGTCAGTTTCCTGACTGGGAGCCAAATGATACTTTTTCTCAAATGGGAACTCCTCACTCCTCTAATTTTTACTCTTCATTTGGCCTGTCATCAGCTTCTTAAGTCAAGGCTACTCTTGCCACAATCACAGAAATTGAAAAGAGACTATTTTATCTGTAGTTATCAGCAGATCATAGTGAAATCTAGCAGCACATAGAAATACTATTTAACATTCTGGCATTCATATACGTACATATATATACATTCACTCTCAGGTGGACAATCTAGTAAGAGTTCTACACTTGAGCCTATATATAATATAGCTACCATTTATCTCATTTTCATACAGACAGACACTACCTTAAACTACCTGAGTTTGGGAAATAATGGTCAATGTTTAAACTGGGAATGGATGGGCAACTTCAGCAGACAGGTCAACGTGACTGAAACCGAGAAAGGTTATGTTAAGTATAAAAGGCTCAGCCCTGAAGTAATTTCCTTCGGTTATTTTTTATAATCAGGTCTAACGACCCATTGTAAAACTATGGTTTGTGAAAGCATGAGACAGACACAATACGGACTAAACTCAATTCAACCCATGTCCCTCATCTCCCTAAGGCCTAAGCTAAAAGCAGACTATACACAAATACTCTCCCACGCCTCCCACCCCCACAAACCTTTAATAACATGGGATTTGAGAGCATGTCTAGAAGGGAAGGGGGAAAGACTTAAATCTCTGAAGACCTAGATTCAAAGCCAGAAAAAGAGGAATTTCTGCATGAAGCAGTTAACATTTCTCCTTTAAAATACAGAACAAATGTATTCTCTTGCCTACTGTAAACTGTTTATAGCCAAGCTTGTATACACACACAGGGTTTTTTTAAAGGCAGATTTTAGAGTGGTTCATAAATAGCTGACTTGAGCAGTCACCAATAAAGACATTCTGCAGTTCCCATCAAAGATAAATCTTCAGTTTATTGGAGCATACTATACAAACTGATCATCCTAAACAACTCTTTTAATCTATATAGAAATTTTGCTAAATGATGGATGCATCAATTATAGGCCTGTTTTCAACTAGTTCACAGACACCACAACTCCTTAGCAATACTTTCCTAACATTCTATGTCATCATAACATATTACTGGAAAACTAAGCACATGAGTGGGAATGGGTGCCCTACTGTTGTAAAAATTGCTGTAATCCAGACTTAAAATTTGGGTAATGTGCAGATGAAGCAAGGTTTATTAAACTATTAAATCAGAACCTTGCATGACAAAACCATTCTTTTTATTAGGAAGACTGAGAGACACTGGCTACACAAATTGTGGCTGTCACTTTGAGAAACTCCGTTCTGAGACTGTGAATGAATTATTTTGTATAGTTCCTCACAAGCAGTATAGAGGTTTCACATTATAAATTACCATGTCCTATGAAAAGTACATGAAGATGCCTCTAGTTAAAATATTCCTTGGGACATAGTATAAGCAGTAATAAGACATGACCTACATAGAAATATTACACTGCTATTGAAGATAGCTTCTGGAAGTGACAATTTACCTGATAATTAGGAAATTTCAAAGATCCAATTCAACACTTGTGATAAAAGTTAGGATGGCATAAAAATGAGAAATCACTGAGCCTCTTAAAAGTCTCTCTCTCTCTCTTTTGGCTGTTAGTGCAACAACAAGCATGCACATCCTTCTTTTCCATTTGCTGATGAAGCAGGATAAAAAGATAAAGCAACATGAAAGTGTTTATTAGAATTATTTCAATGGCAAGTTGGAAACTAACAATTACAGTGTCTTCTCACCTACACGGTAAAGACCACCGCAAAGATGTATTTCTTGAAATCACCATCTCTTGACCCAGCAGAATGGCATTGTTCTGAAAAGGTCTTCCTAACAGTGCCCTTAAGATTGAGAAATAAAGCTAGAAAAAACCCTTTCATATTTCATACAAAGAGTTCTAAATAATTCCAAGAAATTGATTTTCTTTAGGAGTACAGCAAGCTTTCAACCAAATCCAACAGGGGAGTTAATTTCATGAAAAACTCAAAAGATGACTACTGAGGAAAAAAAAATGTAAGGAAAAAAATTCTTTCTACAAACTTTCCCTTTTTGTAAACTGTGTACTACAAAATTCAAGCATCCAAAAAAAAAAATAAACAAAAACAACCCTAAGGTATTATTTAAGACATGGGAAGCCAGGAAAAGCTAGACTTTTAGACTTTAAACTGGTAACATGTGTCCACCTTGGAATTTGGACAGAAAATCCAGACAACTGTTAGGCTGACCAATATACAAAGCTGTCCTACAGAGCACAGACACTATGAAGATCCACTTTCTCAGTTGAATATTTTTTTAAACATTCAATATATAATATTTTTAAGCTTTCAATATATACATAACCACACTACAAGAGTACACCACACATGCAACATTTAGCTTTTCTTTAAGAAAAAGGTGAAAAAAATTGTGTCGTTCAACTATGACAGATACCTAACTTCAAAGTCCCTGGTGTAAGCTGGCTCTGAATTCAGAATTCATACTTAATCCCCCATCCCACAACACCTCCATCTCCTGAAAGCATTAGCACCTTCAGAAGCTGTTACTAATGATGTAGACTCATAAAAACAAAGGGTTACATTTCATTTGTTCTTACACTAATTTAATCTTCTTCCATTATGTATTTTATATTAAAAAATACTCTAATCAACAGTCCTGTTGTCTACAGTATTTTTCTTCACCTGGATAATGAAAGTTCACAGTCAGACTCTTCATAAAACACAATGAAAAAGACCTTCACATTCTTCTCCATTAGTAGATGATTCCAAAATACATAAAATAATGCAGCTTCTTTAAATAAATTACAGAAATATAAGTAAAAGCTCCTATTTTTATGGCTGGTTTTTACAAAAGTAAGCCATTATCATTTACTATGATCTCTGCCAACTTGATTCTCCTTTCAGTTGTAATTTTATTGTCACAGATAGGTTACAGCTGGAAAGGACTCTGGAGACCACTTTGTCCAACCATGTTACTCAAGGAGAGCCACTGAAAGCCAGTTGCCCAGGACCATGTCCACAGTATTTGAATACATCCAGGGATGGAGTCTCTACCACCTCCCTCAGTAACCTGAGCCAGTGCTTGGTCATCCTGACAGTCAAAATGTGTTTCCTGGTGTTCAGAGGGAACCTCCTGTGCTTTTTTGTGCCCACTGCCTCTGGTCCTGACTGTGGGCACCACTGAAAAGTCTGTCTCACTTTGCACCTTTATATACTTTGATGTGATCCCCCTCCCTGAGCCTTCCAAGGCTCTCCTATGAGGAGATATGCTCCAGTTTCAGTCTCTTAACCATCTCGGTCTGACTCTCTCCAGTATTTCAATGTCTCTCTCAAACCGGAGAACTGGTTTTTGTTCATTTTTTTCCAATAAAATGTCAGAAATCCTGTGTTCTGTTACCTTTTGGGAAATCCCTGATGGAATTGGCACTATGTATGGAATTCAGCACCCCACTTTCCCTTTCTAATTGAAATCACTTTTAGTAAACTAGAAAGGAACAAAAATCTTTCCAAAAATTCACACTTTTAAAAGTTTAAATGCTCATTAACATTCCTATGAACATTATTTTCCAGAATTCTATCAATGTTTAAAATGTAATATAAAAATCCATTCAGTGAAAATCATTTTAACAGCTGCTACTTGATTATTTGTACTCTTCCTAGTCATATAACATTCAGTCATATAACCTGAGTAATTACGTTTTTGAAAAAGCAGTAATATCTGGAGTCAGTATAAATATTACAAAGCCATTTTTGTAAAGGGAGAGCATGCTGACCCAGGTTATCATCTTACTCCCTTAAGAACAAATAAAATTCAGGAAAAAGCAGATAGGGATCTGAAATACTGTGCTGTTCTAAAAGTCATGAAGCATCCTCATTTCCAACATATTAACACCATGATGCTTCTGGGAAAACAATTTGGCTTATTAAATAAAAAATATGTGCTGAATGTATTTCTTCTCTGTTTGTACGGTAAAGTAGGCTGTGCCCCCAAAACAGATGCCATAAGTTAAGGACAAACTGGGAAAGGTTTTGGTTGGGACTACACAAAAGTACAGGTTTCACTTCTGAAAGCATTCAAAGCAACATGAAATCTTAAGACCTTCAAACCACAAGCTCTACAAGGCTTATACCACACTACACAATTTCGTGATCTTTTTTTCTTTTTAAAAATTTGCAGTGCTTTAAACTTTCATGCTGTAGTTCAAAAAAAAAATCATACTCCAGCATTACAGTTACTGACAATGTCTTGTGGCCTAGACACTTGTTTATATTGAAAGTACAGACAATTAAACTAAACCTTGTAATTTAAAGCTTCATGGAACAGTAAATTTACAGCCTGATAAGTAATGGAGACAAACTTAGGTAACCCAGAAAGACCCAGACAAATATATTTATTTAACAGCAAATGTTTACTGGTCAGGCTGCAGAAACAATAATGGTTTTTTTCCTCCTTCACTGCAAAGTATGAAGAGTACACACACATGAACAAAGAGAGAACAAGGAACACAGTTACAAAAGAACATTAAACCAGAAGATAATTTATCTGTCCTGCTGAGAAGAGCTCAGGGAAATAAGCCAAAACATTGGAAAAGATGAAAATACCAGAGAACTAAACAAAATAAAGTTGACATGTAACACTCAATTAAGATAGTGCAGGAGGTTTATGTAATACTCTACACCAACCTATATGGATGAAATGATTTCTTGAAATCTCCTCTTGATCATTTACCTATGAAACCAACAGCCTACAGAGCTCCCGACAGAAAACATCTCTGAAATTATCACTTATACAAAGCATACATAACAAAGTGCAGCACTGCCCAAACACTCAGCTAGAGTACAAAGCAAGTGTTAGTTTGAAAACGAACACACCAGCAGCACTTCTGTTAATGCTTACATGTTTCAGACTAGCTGCAATTAGTTCAAGTTCATGCTTACCTTTAATAGTTTCCTCCACAACTTCTACTACACGATCTATCTGCTGAACCTAAAAAAAGTCAGAAGGTAAATACCTAAGTAGTCAACAACTGGACAATACTTTCATATTAACTAGTCTTTCAAGAGTGTCTTTGTCTGAATTAAGGGGAAGTAAAGAATTTTGGGCTGTGGTTTTAGCCAGTTTGCTGGATTTTTTCCTATGCATCTTGGTCAATCTGCCAAAAATAACTTTAAAATTCACCACCCAATTTAAACCAAATTTTTACCTCGAAAATGGCAAGCTCCTGTAAATTTGGCAAAAATCTCCAAATGGCTAGAAAAGAGTTCAGGCCTTAAGTGCTGTTCATGGTCTGTGACAGGCAATGGCCAACCAGGCACTCAGCACTCGGGTGGCTCAAACAGCCAAAGTGCTCCTTCATACCAGTCTCCACAGCAAAATAGTGGATGGTGCAGAACACAACAAAAAGCTGAGGGTATTGTCAGGGCAGACTATAGGGGAGAAAATTAATCAGGTACTGCAGGGGAAAGACACTGGAACATAGGAAGAAAGTAAAAATACTGTTTAGTTTAATTAGTATTAAAAAAACTGTGACGTTTAAGAGAATAAGACATCCTCCTGAAATTAATGCAGGCTGTGTTTGGAAATGGAAAGAAAAGTGCTAATGCTTTTCACAAGACAGAATGACCATTATATAATGTCTGCAACATAGACAACAAATTTATGTTTCTGTGTTACATTTGCCAAAATTCACCAATAATGAGATAAATAGTCCAATTATTTCTTAATAGATATATTAGTCTTTATTTAAAGTCAATGGCCAACACACTGTAGAGATTTTGGCATATAAAGTAGAAGGAATCAACATTAACATTGCAAAATTAAACACTCAGGAATTCTTGAAACTGAGATTCTTTCCAGAGCTTTCATCCAAACCACCTATTCTGTGAAATGTCTACTATAGATATTTACATACAATGCAGGAAAACCAACTTGTCACATTTAAATGAGTTTGTAGTTTTTACACAATATTCCTTTTTAAACAATGCTTCTCTAAGCTGTACATTACATGAACTAGATTTAGTATGATTTTTGCAGTCTTTTCCTTGGAGTTTCTTTTCCAGCTTGTTTGCAAAGCAAGCAGAAAAGCACAAGTTGCAGAGGCTTCAAGAGAAGAACTGGTCTGCGATGAGGAGCGTGGAACTTGGATACTTTCTTTCAAAGCCATTAAGTCTCTGTGCCCTAAACCACTACGTTTGTCATTTCCTGTAAATACAATCTTGTCTACTTCATATTCATTTTTCCAACCTGTCTCATAAAAGTTAAACAAAAGCTCACCTATAGTTGGAATCTGATCTTAAATTCCCAGCTGAAGTCAGTGGGAGTCAGTTCCTTTACTTGTCTGGGATTTGGATCAAGTCCATGTAAAACTATGTTTCTTTTTTTTTTTTTTAAGCTTTTGATGTACAACCTTTTTAAAATAGGGATGTCTACCAATTCGGATTTTTTAATACAATATATTAGTTATGAATGACAGAAATTAAGTTATAGTATTGCTAATATCTGCATTTTAATAATTTAATTGAAAAATAAATATATTAAAATAATTTTCTGAATAACAAGCATTCACATTACAGACATACTGACATATCTAGTAATCAACTTGTAAAGAAAGCACACATAAGCAGACCTATGGAACAAGAGCATATTTACATACTTGTGTACATATCCATTTTGGATATAGTTTTAAAAATTATGACCCACGATATTTAACATATACGCTTTCTACTAAAAGTTTAAAAAATATAAAATTCCACTTGAAAATAGAAGTGTATACATTTACAACTACAATACAGACAGGGAACAATGTATGTGTTATATTACCTAAAATATTATTGTGGTGTATCTCAGTACTAGACTGTTTAAGTTCATAATCATTTTAATCATTTAAAATATGAGAAATGTGGGTGGTTCATAACCTGAGCCACCTATTACTTTCTGCATTGTGCATCTGAGGAATTTTCTCATTGCTCCAAATCCCCTGTTGAATAAAGACAGAAAAAACCAACCAACCACTATATTGCATCTTCATTGTATTGGATAAATTAAATTATTCTCAATATGTCTGTCAAGAAGATGGCTCATATAAGTAATTAAAATTGTAAGTCTGAGAGATAATGAGATCTGCACCTAGAAATGAATGTTTGTTCTGCCTTACATGTTATTTCCCACATTAAATATTTTTCATTTGAAATTACTGGAAATTATTTGGCTAAAGCTGCATGTGCTCAAGAAGAAAATGTGGAATGCTTCCAGTCTGCTGCATTTTGAAGATTAAAGTATCTTAGAAAATGTGAGGTGAATCTGAAGTGAGAAGAGGGAAAGGTTTAGAAGATTCTTATTTGGAAAAAAAAAAAGGGTGAGAGAATGAAAAAGGAAAAAATTAATGACGAAGTCATAGTAATGAAATGTTCTTGCCTATATAAAGGTCTGCTGGATTCTTTTCCTCACATCTCACTAACCTAATGGATAATTCTGCTCTGGAGTGGTATTAAAGATGTGTAAACTTTCAGAGCAAAGCTCCAATAATGTCTCCATCAGACATCAGAAGTCCATGAAGCACAGAGACATCCTGTGCTGACATCATTCCTCAACATTTCTTTGCAGAGTGTCTTAAAAAAACAACTGTGGGGTGTGGTTAGTGCATCCCACTTGGTTCCACAGATCTTGTGGGACCTTGTGTCCAGCATGGTTAAGTACATTTCAGACTTAATGTCCACTTCAAGTGGTTCTCCGTAAGGACTTGAACAAATCAGAGTAGAGAGCTGAATAGAACTACACAAAAAAGAAAAGAAAAAAAAAACAAAAACAAACCGAACCAAAACAAAACAAAAAAAAACCCAACCCAAACCAAACCAAACATTCAACCAGCACAAATCAGGGCTGATGCAGAAATCTGAGCTGAGATTGATATGGGCCAAAAGCACAGGCAAGGCCCATGAAACCAATGAAAAAGTAGTCAAAGCAGGAAACTGGTGAAAAAGCAAGGATAAAGAGAGTTTTATCAAAGCATGAAGGCTGAGTTGAAACAAAGGCCAGGAAAAACCTTAGACCCTTCCTGGTGGGATCAGAGCAAGGCATAAGTAGAGCTCAGCACTCCTATCTATCTGTAATAACCCAGCACTGCCAAGTCCACCACTAAACCATATCCCTAAGCACCACATGTACACAACTTGCAAATACCTCTAGGGATGGTGACTCAAACACTTCCCTGAGCAGCCTTGGTCCAATGCATGATCACCCTGTACATGAAGTAATTTCTCCTAAGATCTAATATGACCACCCTAGGAGTGAGCATACATATCTCTAAGTAGCTACTTGACGTAAACCAATCTTTTTTTCTCATCTAGGGAAAACCCTACACATTGATTCCCATTGACATAGTTAAGAAACAAAATGGTCACTACATAGATAAAATAATCTATTTTAGCTAATTAGAACATGCTATTTATAATCCTGAAGATTTTAACTCCAGTTCACATTCATCTCACCTTATTTATGCAGCTTTGCCAAATGCCGGATGTTAAAAGACTACTCAACCTATCCCCTCTATAAAGCCAGTAAAAGGGAAATACATGGCTTCAAAAGGCACTTCAGGTCTTCTGAAAATCTAAATTATTTCAGAGATAATTATCTTCATTGACCATAAAGAGAGCTGAGCAAAACAGACTCTCAAATTACAGCACTTAGGCAAGATAAATCTAAGGCTTAATACATAACTTCAAAAGGCATGTGACTAGCCACCCTGGCTTCAGAGGGATAACATCTGTGTTTAAAACCTTTGCTGACAATACTGACCTTAGTAATGGGCATTACTCTAGGTTAGGAAGGTATTCGGAGAGGAGGATCTACGCAAACTTTGGAGAGAAGGAGATTAACCCAAAGAAGCACATAAACAACTGATTTTCACTGCTAAACATTGACACAGCTGAAGGATAATTCTTATCTAAATTAATTCCTACACCCTTTGATTCATAGGATAGTATATAACTGCTGTAGAAATGAACAGTTTCTATTTGCACAGTCAATTTGCAGTTTAAAAGCAGGTGCTTCACTGACACTCTTTTCTGACTTTCCAGGTTCAAGTGTCCTATCTGAATATCAACATGGGAATCCAAAAGCCAAAGCTGACCAGCTGAGATTTGTATGAAATCATTCTTAGCCATAAGTTACAGAAGAACAGTGTCCACCTGTTCCCAGGTTTTCAGCATGCTTTCCAAGAAGTTCTGCTAATTCAAATAATTCAGAGCAAAATTCCATCAAATTTGACTTTCATGAAGTACATATTGGATATTTGCATTTATGCAAGGCTCTGTTTTAAGGGCAGCAGACAATCTTGAGTGTAGTCTGGCTTTATAAACACTGCAAGGTAGGCAGAATCATTATCCCTGTTTCACAAACATCACCGAAACTTTTATGAACTCAATCACAGAAATACCATATAATGTATCTTCCTCATTCATGAGGCCAAAGCAGTAGGGATGTAGAGACACTTGGCATCTTGGTAAGGTTCCACTGATTTCCTTTCACAATGGCACTGCTAAAGCTCTGCTCACTGGAGCATTTTACACATGAAGGAATAAGGTACATTAAACTTAAGTTTATACTGATTACAGATGTAGAGCATGAGAAATAAAGTGCCAGTTTTTTGTAATGCAGTTAGCATTTTTCATACTACACCATCTATTTTATAGCAGTGCTCCTAGTGTTACGTGCTGCTGGGAGTGTTCAGCACTCCCACTGATCACATTCCAGAGTTTTGAACTGGATATGAAAAGAAAATTACTTAAAGCTTGCATTATACTGTAGACCAGCCAGGGGAAAGGGTTAGCTGGAGGTCAGGAGAATGCAAGGAGCCTTGGCAGAGGGCTTTTCATGGCTATGTATTCCTCCTGGAAGCAGTGGCTTCGGGCTCGCCTTGGCCAAAGAGCTGCAGTCCCCTACTAGGCACGGGAGCTGCGCCTTCTGACTCAGAGAGCAGAAGCAAAGGCGGGGGCTTACAGCCTTGTGGAGTAGCAACACTGGTATTGGTTGTGTGGGGTTGTGCAGATGGAAGACTGGGCTGAAGGTCTTCCCTTGGGTGATGGGTGTATGACAGGAGGTGAAAGCTATTGCATGCCTTTAATGGAATACATACATGCATTACGCCCCGTGCTTTCAGTATGTACGGCAAGTTCGATGATTTCAAAGTACGGATACATGGGCCTTCTGAAGCCTCTTAAAAACCTATAAACCACCAGCAACGTTGGCCAGGGGTTCCATGACAGCATCATTTGGAGATCAAGTACCTTAAAACTCCATAAAATGTCAATGAAATAAAATATCCCATTCCAATGGTACAACTGTCACCGCAAACAAGGGTTTTGCATGTTCTTATATGCAGCTCAAGAAGTGAGGAAACACTACAACTACCTACATCCATTCATGAGTCCCAGAATATAACCTGTTGGCTAAATCTTTCAGCCCCTCTTGTCCCTCCATTTCTTCCCTTGTAATCCCCTCAAAACAATCAGCACAAAGTCACACATTCTAATTTACAGCAACGTAAAACGGAAAGTGAGGGATAACTCCACACAGGGGAGTTGATGTCTCTTTGTGCCCTGTATGTGCATAAAGTGAAGTGAGTTTGAAGTGAGTACACCACAAACACAAAGGAGTAAGCTTTGGAAACTACCTGAGGGTAACTGGTGAACCTCTGTAATGCATCATTATGTGCTTCAGGTACTTTTCACCCTTGGCAGGTCTATTTCTATCTAGAATTTTCCTGTTCCAGAAAAGAGCTTCTTCACCTTGTCATGTTACGTTATAGTTTGCCTTACACACAGCCTATGGTAATGCCTCAACCCACATTATTTTTATAAAGTAGCAATTACTTTAAAGAAACACAAAAGTGCAGTAACATCGTAAATGATAAGAAGGAAATGAAGTTGCCCTTCCTTTCCTTCTGCCCAAATCAGGCAATAAATAAAGAACAGTGGAAGTTCAGTCCTGTATTTTTCAAATGCAGATCCAAACAAGCTCTGATTTACTAGAATTTCTCTGGTACTTACAATGCAACTTCCTCCTCCATCCTAACAAGAAGAGCAGAAGAGCCTCTGACACACTGCCTTTAAAAAGCTACCTCGAGGGAGTATAATTGCTGGTAAATAAATACATTCTCAAACAACACTGTCCTTTAAAATAAATATTGAAAAAGAGGAAAAAAAAGGGGGGAGGGGGGAGGGAAGAAAATAGCAGAACTTATATAAACAACAATAAATCAACTAAGTCTCTCAGCAAAGTTGAAGACAGGACCAACCTGGTATTAAAAAAAGATTTCCAAAACTGTACCCTTAATGCTTAAAATTTTAAAGTAGAACAAATATCCTATTGCCAACAGAACATTTTCTATTTCTCAATTCTGCAAAACCTGCCTTTCAAAAATATCTTGCAATATTAAAATAATGAGTCTTGTCCTTTAAATACAGTCACCCTCTCACACATATTCTTTGTAAAATGGGAAAAAAATCTTAAATGTACAAACTGAAACCATGGACAATATGTGCTCTTAGCTTTGCTTTTGTTAATAGTTTTGCCTCAAGTTTAAGATCTTTCTGAGTTGAGTGATCTCTTACTTAAAGCACAGTAAATTTTACCACAGCAATGACGGCTAGAGGACAGTGTCCTTATTGCAAAGACTACATTTCAGTATTTTCAGGTCTAGTTACAAAGTACTTAGGAACACTGCATTAACACCTAATTAATTTTCTAAGAGAAATCTTTCTGTAAATATACAAAATTACAAATATTTTTCACGAAACACTGGTTTTCTAGGTACTCAAATGAAGATGATGAGAAGAAATTAATTTTCAGAAATTACATGTTAACCTAAAAGAAAACTTTTAAAAAGAGGGAAAAAATGTTTTAAAAAAAAAATCAAACTTCTCAATTTTAATAGGTTAAATTCATCAAAACTGAAACATCAAATTACAATCTTGGTCAAAGGATAGTGACTTCCTCATTTTTTTCCCATCTGTCTACATATATGTAGATATTGTTAACAACCAGTTATGGATCAATAACTCTGTGGCCTCTGAGCCAAGAGGAAATCCATTCACCAATTCTACTTTTTTATTTTACAAAGGTGATTCAACACAGTAGTACCACATCCCCAAGAATACTGAAAGAACTTTATTACTATAGTCAAAGCTCTGTGGTTTCATTTTCAAGGTAAAGCTTAGTAACTGTTCAACAACTCAGTCACCAGTGGACTTAACTCTTCAGACTGCCTCAAATTTAAACAAAATAATCATTGCTATTTGCCATTTTGCTTAATAGCGTGAAGTAAAAAAACAATCTCGAAACCCTCGGCTGTATAATTCATATGCTCTAGGACCCTACACTTCTTCCACTGATTTTAACAAAGGTCTTAAGGCTTGTCTTAGAGCAAATAAACTATGATCTTTTTAAGAATATGGTAATTGATACCTTCATCCTGGATGAAGCCTGGAATTTTCAGGCTTCAAAGGGCACTGGAAGCAAGCTCCAACAAACAGCGTTGTTTCTTTCTCCCCTCATGCCACAGTCAAAGCAAATCACCCTCAACTGAAGGAAAGTTTAAATGTTGTATAATGCAAAAAGACAAACAGAAGGGGGACATGGCAGGAAGCTTTTTTGCTGCTTTTTCCAAGAGAAAGGCAACAGAGTCTAGATATTGGCATCGACCTATTGAAAACATTAATGAAAACCTTTGATTTCTAAAGATACATACCCCTATAATACTCAAGCCTTTCAGGTACTCCTGGCGAGGTTGCGCTTGTGGTACACAGCCTGCTAGAACGACTTTCTTTTTCCCTTCTTGGGCTTTCCTAAAGAAGGATAAATAGTGTGTCAGAATTTTTTGAAAATTATCATTTTCAACTTCAACATAGTCAAATTATGTATATGACAACAGAACGCAACCACAATGAAAACCTTGCCAAATCCATATGAAGCTACAGCACACCTGGTTCACTTTGGGGTGTATCTACAGAGATCATAACCATTGCGTATCGTGGACAAAAACACAACCTTAAAAGCCCTAATCAAGTTCACTTAATTTTTTATTTGCCCAGATGGTAGGAGAGAAACTAGCCAAGAAAGACGGGACAGAGTACTTGACCTCTATTCAAGAACATAGACAGAATGCAAGGGACAGAGGGACAGCCTATGAAGGAAGGAACCCCTAGCTCAGAACCGACACATTTATGTAGTACCAGTCAGAGCTGACCAGTTACATCAGTTTTCTGATGTTTACTTAAAACATGTATTTACTTTGAAATAATGCAGTTACTTTAAAATGTTTAAGTATTTAAGCATATTGAGCGTTTTCAAGTTTAAGTACTCGCCTCTGGCAGAGAAACATTTGTCTGGATATTATCTTACATAATTCCTTAGCTTTCATGCTACCTTAGCATCAAGTAGGAAATCAAAACACTACGATGAAATGGTTAACACCATTCATTTCATTAGTAACACTTTTACTCACTTTGAATTCAGCAGTGAGTACCAACCCAGCACTGAGTGTCGAGACCAATGGAAGGCACAGCACTAGTGGCTGCACACAAGACAGTAAGATGCAAAACCTGCTAATGTTCATTAAACTTCGAAGATCACCCATTGGCACATTAACACAACACAACAACTGCACTACAAAGTGCAAAATATGGAACAAGAAAAGTGTTGAATAATTTTAACAGATTTGCTAGGTCTAACATATTATGGGTTGCTCCAAGAATGATCTTTCATAGCTGCATGTTGTATCATGACCTCCTGGCAGACTTCTGTCAAACTGGAAGCAGGAATCTTTTCTCCAGCAATGCATGAATTCATGAAGTGTTTACTGTTATGCTGGAAAAGGCTAAGACATGTCACAACACTCTTCAGAAAAAATATCCAAAATACACAGGTACTTAGACAATTCTATACTCTTCAGCTTACTTGAGCTGTCTCCCAGATGAATGCAACCTGAAGAAAGTGATGTTCAAAAAACACATAGATGCTTCATGAGTATCTGCTGACCTCCAGCAAAAGCAATTTTAACAAAAAAGCCCCAAACCAACCCAGAATGGTATGACAGACATACAGTTTCCCTGCTCACAATTTTCACTTCACACTTGTAACATGGACAAATCTATTTACAATTTACATCTCAAATGAAAGCTCAGAATAACATACAAATTGTAATAATAAAGATCACAGGCCATTTTGCTAAATACCTTGTGTTGGCTGCTGCACTAAAATGAGGTATTTTAAAGGAAAGAAATAAATAACCTATACAAACACAAGTGAGAAATAACAGTAAAACAGATCATGACTGTTACTTCATAACCAACATAAATACAGAAAATGTCTATAAAATATTTGATTTTGTTTTAGTGGGAAGTGTTTCAGGAAATGTTCAGACATCCATCATACAGAACCTTGTTGGTCCTCTACTTGCACACTAAGTGTATAATATAAATGTAAATCTTTTCATCTCTTCCTTGATAATATTTCTGTGGGTAAAGAACTATGATGAAATGCTAATTTAGTATATTTCTTAGGCACAGAAATTAGCAACATGTCTCCAAAACCTACAACCCCTCTTTTCTTTCAGTGGTAAATATTTAACGGTTTTGCAAAACTTCAATGGTAGTTACCTACTACATATCCAAGAAAAAAAAAACAGAAAATAAAAATCATACTTCATGTATTACCTAAAAATGTCACATAGCACCATGTGACACTCCACTAACTCAAAGGATAAAAATCACTACTTATATAGTCTAACAGACTCAACCTAAAGCCTGGAGGCAAGACAATAAGCCCTGTCTCCAGCAAACAAAGCACACATCCCTAGGCAACTTGGCATCTGGTATAATCTGCTGCAAGCAACAGCCCTCTCCATCTACTTGAAAACCTGTGAGCACTACAGAAGAAAAAGCTTTTATTCATGTCTTTTTATCTGAGAAAAAAAAATAAACAAAGTTTCCCTTGACACATTAAATGGCATTTTAATGTTATTTTACAGCTTTAACATTTTGCCATATCTTCTGGGACTATAACTAGAGCTAGGGGGAAGAAGTTAAAATGAATATTCTTCATAATAAGCATTGCCTTAATTTAACTTTTTTTAAGTTATACAGGTCTCTACAGAATAAAGCATTTTGTACACTAATTTTTTTTTCTTTAAAATGCAATTAAGTGGAAATGCCAGAACTAAATTTTCAATCATAGCCAATTTTCATTACCTTCATAATACACCACACAATACATAAAACCCACCATAAATGAAGAGCCATTGTAAGGAAATTATGATATTTTTTTTTGTCTCACTTTCAAGAAACCACTTCTCAAAATATGCATTCCAGTGCTGTATTGTCACCTTCTTTTAATATTGTTTAATGAGCCCTACTCATATTAACAAAAGCTTGCAAAAATTATTCTTCAGAAATCTAGTTAGCACGAGAACTGTATTAGAAGAGCCTTTATTCTTCAAAAACATGAATAGTAAGGAGAATAATACCTCATGGAATCTAGTAGGTGGCATGAATAAATACATCTTCTCTTTTAGAACCCTTTATATTTTTAAGTTATATGATCCTTACCTTGAACTTTCAATTTAATTGATTCATGAAACACCTTCTAGAAAAACTCTTTTCTAAACGCTACTTACAAGATATACATCTGAATAGAAATTTAATTAGAGCAAATCTCTTTTTTTTTGTAATAAAGGAATTATTCAAGCTACTTTCTAAGTAATGGGTGGGGAACAAAAAACAAGTGGGAAACAACAGGGGCGTGAAGTGCTGCATACAGCAGAGGACTCATACAGGATCATAGATTTATACTCTGTTAGAGAGATACAGCCATTGCAACTATAAATGTATTATCAGACTTTAATGAAATATATTCCATGTATTCTGCCTTTTAAAAAGCAAATTTGAGATTGTAACTGGATAAATTTTGCCTTGCTCATGCACACATTTTTTACATTAGGAACTTCCCCAAACTGGAATATTTTTCTCACAATTTTATTTAACTTGTTGCATGGTTCCTCTAATTTTTATTCTTTAAGCTCCAAGAAAATTTAGTCAGTAATACAACAAGGACAAAGAAACACCTTCCAGCCTCTGAAAAAGCTCCCAATAAGCATTTGCTACATCAGCGCTGTGTGTATAGCAACACTGCTGGATACCATGGCAGCCAGTGCAGGAAGCTGTTCCACTTTTTCATTACTCACGCAGCTGCTCGGGTGGAACCACCAGAAGAAAAAAGTCTGGGACATTTCCCTGAGGTTCAAATCTAAGGAAGGCAATAAAAAAGTGAAAGCAGAGAAGATGGGCCAAGTTCAACAGAAGACAATCTGTGATATTGAAAGTAATTGCTAACTTGCTCTCTGCTAGAGACAAGAGGAGCCAGACCACCACTGCTTGCCTGCTCATTTCCCTTTCCATAAGCAGAGCTGCCCACTGGATTTCTGTAAGCTGTGAACTCTTAAGTAACCCATAGCTTTCAGGGAGCCATCACTATTCCCCACCAAGGGACCTCACCTGCACAGGAAGGCTTAAGAGGCCTCTGAAATAAAAAGCAGCCTGGTCTCCAGGGAGGAAAGCTGATAAACTACAGACTTGTCGGCATGAAACATGCAATTTGTTAAGTGCTGCTCTAGTACCAGAGAAGTGAAACCAAGTATTATGCCTGCAAACCCCATTTTTTTTCCTCCAAAACTCACTGTTGGTGGAATTAAATAATGAAGAAGTGTATAAACAATGAGCAGAAAGTTGCCTGCAGCAGGACTAACAGTCAAATACGAGTTAAGAGAAGAAGCAAGAGCAGAATTCTCAACAAAAGCAAGAAATTAAGGGGGAAAGTGCTTTACAGTGATCTTTTTCAGCTTTGCATCAACAGCACTTGGGAAATGTTCATAAAATAAGAACTATTTCTAATGCTAAAGTACAACAGGAAGTAACTTTGTTATCTGAAATGAAAAAATAATTATTTCAACCTGAATCCTACTAGGCAGATGACAACTGACCATCGATGAGCTATTCCCACCAAAGGCAGCGTACACCTCCTCATTGTTCTACCTGCACAAATCTGACAACTGCCCCATAAAGATGTGTATACCTAAATTGAATTGTGCGATGAATTCTATTCATGATGTACTCTATTCATACCATTCTCATGGCCTCCTATTGCACAAAATCCACAACAGTCCTTATCAGGTGTTTTAGAAAGGTGTGAAGCCATAAACAAAGGGGAGCTTTGTGTCCAGAAGTGCCCAAAGAAATGTCAGTATGCATGGAAAAAGTTCTGCTACAGTAGCTCTAGCTAAATGCAGTATTAGCTGGGTATATGATGAGATCAGGCTGCCAATGGTTATAAAAAGTAAAATTCAGGAGATACTATTTCCCAGTCTCTAGAAATGCTGATGTGATGTCTCTGGGGAAAAAGAAATGCTATTTGGCTGAGGGTGCAAATATGTGAAAGATCTTCCGACTCTCATCTGCTGAATTAATCAGCAGAAAGCCACAAGTTTTAAAGAGAGGGCAACATCCATGGAATGAAAAGATGGTGCCTGTATAGCATTTGGAATACATTCCTGAAAGCCCATAAAATCATACAGCTATTTTCTGTTTGAAAAATTACAAATGGTAAGTTGAACCGTGGCTTTACAGGCTTCAAGCCAACACAATGTCTCATTAGTACCCAAAGGCTCGCTTCCCATCCTCTCTGTCTGCTGTTGTTGCTCTTACCTTTCTCCAACTTCCACACCCCCTTACTTCTCACTTCCGGCCATCTGGTATCACTCCTCCCCTGCTCCAAGCTCTGCAGCTCACTGGGCCCTTCCACAGCCCCACTTAACTCACTGATATAGGAGAAATTTACTGAGCCAAGATTGGGGAGTTTTAACCATTTTGTTCCATTAAGTTGGGAAAAGGGATGCAGCAGAGCCAAAACAGAGGGCAAACGAAAGCTGTTGGGAAGGAAACAGAGAAAGAGAAGGACACGGGAACTCCTTGCTTTATCTCTAGTGAGCTTAACAAGTCTCATGAAACCTTTGAGATCGCAATACACTGAGCAGAGTGGGTGAGTAAGAAGCAAAGAGGATGTAAGAAACTCATGTATGTTCTGCTTCCGAAGTTAGGGACAGCCCCATAGACAAAGGCTTGTGGAAAACACAAGGAAAGCTCGTCAACGTTATTAAACAGAGCAGAACCACTCAAGAGTCTGCTTAGGCATGTCAGCTTCCTTGTGGACTTCCACAGCTCCCAAAGAATTCCTGTCATTTATCTGTGAGGCATGTAAAGTTCATTTGAGGATGCTGATGCTGATTACTGGAGTTTACTGAACTGCTCTTAGAGGACCAGTCTCTAGCAAAGCTGCCTTCTCATTGCCAAGCTGCATCCGTCGGACTTGTCAAACAGCATCTCCCTTGGCAAAAACCATCAGGTAACATGCAAATATTCCAGGGCAAAAATAAGTTGCATGTCTTCCACCTGACAAAATCAAGCATGTCTTCTCTGAAAATACTTCAGAAAGATAAAATTCCTTGCTCGATCAAACTCTAAACTGAGGTTGTAAAGATATGCTCTGAGCAAAAATTAATAGATAAAAGCATAAAAATACCCTTCTCTAAGAGAGTTTTTTGTAGCAGGTGAAATGTCAGTTCTGAGAATAACCCAAGACTCACATGCTACTTACCAAATTACTCCCCAAGTTTCTGAGATAAATGGAAACTTGTTTTCACCCAACCACCTGGAATGCAAGTGAAGTGACTGCAGCTTTGTCTGCAAAAGCTAATCTGAATTGAAACTCTAGACCCCGTCAAATCAGTGCCTGAGATTTACTCAAATTTTCTGTAAATGTAACTTTATAGGCAGCAATTAAATATGCAACAGCTATTCCTGGGCAGTCATTACTAACACAAATATAGCACGTTAGTGGTAATGATGGTCTTTTCTTCCCATGAAGGCTTTCAAATTAATAGTTCAAAGACTTTATCAAACTGAAAAATCAGACCAGAATGTGTTCAGGAAGAGGATGGGATGAAGGAATAAATCCTCAATCTCACCTTGGCCCTGGCTAGTAATTTTTGTAGCCCCAAGCAAGGCTGAATTGATCAACATGAGAGACAGAAACTTCCTGGATGTGTTTTGGTCAAGCTAGGCAAAAATGGTTACATGCCAGTTCCTGTCCCTCCAGATGATTAAGAAAACAGATTTTTAAAAATCAATACACTGTAACTTTAAAGCAAATCTGCAAAATCCATAATTAGAAGTTATCAGCCTTACAACTGTTCTTAAAAGGAAAGTGTAATTAATGACAATCTGCTCCTTAAAAAATTTCATCTTGGCTGCTGGCAGACAGATTTTTTACTTGTTGGCTAAAAAGCATATATATTTTAAATTTTAAATTTTTTTCTCGTAATTGCAAAGTTGTTAGTTGGTTTTTTTTTTCTTTTTCTGTTTATTGAGAAGATTGAGGGACCTTGTCATGTAACAGAAAATACTAGAAATAGCATTTGTCCTCCCAAGACTGTTGAGCAGACTGGGGCCTGGCAATCTGCTCAGGGGGTGCCAAGACACCCACTCGCCAGTTCAAACCTCCCCCAGCTCTTGTCAAGTGAACAGCACAGTCTGCCAGGACTTGTTAGACACTGACAAACCTTCACAGTCTAACACAGGTGACATCCATGCTTTGTGGAAGGTATTCGCTACAACGTTGAGAGAAAATTTCTTTCCGCGGTGTTTTGCAAGAGTTTATGCTCCCACCGTTCTTCAGATAAAACGGTCGAGTATTTGTCCTTGCTGCTCTACGAACCTGGCGTAATGAGTTTCAGTTTCAAGCACATTGTTGGTAAGATACACTACTGGGCTCCTCAGCTCCTTTTCTTCCTCCCTCCTTTCAGTGCTCACCTTTAGCTCTCTGATGACAGCACAAGTATCCTTAACTTCTCTAAGGCACAGAGTACCAGATACTTTGAAGTTCTGCCCACTCAGTTTTGCAAAAGCAGAGGCTGTTGGAAGCCAAACCACCAGGGAAATGCTGCAGGTGGCAGAAACTGGAATTGCTTTTTAAAAAAATTAGCAGTTTCTGAATATCCTTGAATCTTTATGTCCTTTAGCATATAGATGACAAGTTGTAGTAGGGTCGTAAAAATATTTCACTGTCTTTCTACATCTCCAGTTCCATGCTAGCCTTTCTTCAGCAAGAATCTAAGAAGCGACAATGGTGAGAGAATTTTCAGAAGCAGAAATAGGTCCAAAGCTCCAGCAGCAATTTTGTCCATTCTCGTTACCTTCTGACGCTACTTTCCTCTTTTAGGTGTAAGCATTTTCACTTCTTTCTACTACTTCAAAAAAGCAAGACTTCATGCTCCCCCTTCAAATGGGAAAACTTAATTCTGTTCTGAATTTATTTTTGCATATCTAGATGAACTGTTTAAAGGTATGCTTGTCGCAAAAACAGTGAAAGGAAATCTCATATAAATTCACTTGGAAAGTGACACTAAACCTCTGACAGATTAAAGAAATGGAAGTCAAAATCATAACAGTGAACTTTTATATCAACACCATAGCTCCTATGCTATTCCTCTGATCTTTCAACATATATTCCTGTAGGAGTGACAATATTCTATCATAGTATTTATAGCATATCTCTCCTTTATATTCAGTTAACTGACAATTTATTCTACTTCACCTTCCCAATCTTACCCCTCTCTCAGTTCTATTCATCTCTTTTAAAAAAAAAAAAAGTACAGTTTAGGGCACAGATTAATGATTGTAATTAATGTGTGAAATACAACACTGCCTCTCAGGTTCACAGTACAGGCAGGCTTCAAGTTACATGCAAGCATGGCCAATGGTTGTAATAGAAAACCCTGCTGATACAATTACTAAAAAATGAAATTAGTGTTGAATGAAAATTAAATAATCCATTTCCCCTGCCCCCCAGAGGTATGGCATGCCTCTCACTAACAGGCTACCTACAAAATTTTTAAAATATTTGTTCTAGAAGGTGTTACGAGTACTTCTCCAGTTTTTTTGCTAAGTATAACACACCGGGAATCTTTTTCCATAGGGTAAGGATGGCGAAAATCCAAAAAAAGAAAGCAGAATTTACATGGACTAAACACACAGAGCAATACATGATACCAACAGTGTTGTTTTACCAAGTCACCAGAACAAAACTCCTGCACAATTCTATGGCATGTCTGACATGGAACATTTTGATAAAAAATCGAGGATAACAAAGGAACTAACAACCAACTCATTTTTTCTTGGACTCCTCCAGGGCAGCTGAGAGAGAAAACCACAGACCTGAAAGGCAGCCAAAATTCTGAACATCTAGGCTTTTTTTTTTTTTTTTCTCAAAATCAGGTGGCTACAACTACTACATGAAAGAAACAAAAATAACTTCTTGAGAGCCACTAAATACAGTCTTCATCTTATGTGCACAGAAGATTGTCAGAAGTTACCCAACAAAGAAAAGGAAACAAAATTCAATGAAGTAATTTTTCAGAATAGTAAGTGGCATGTTCTTTCTCCCTTACGGAAATGCTATGCAAGCAGCCACACTGTGACTAGTTTTTGTCAGGAATTATGAAATAGATAAGGACTATAACACAGTGTGGTGGAAAAAAAAGCAACAAAGAACAGAGAAGGGAAAGGGAAAGGGAAAGGGAAAGGGAAAGGGAAAGGGAAAGGGAAAGGGAAAGGGAAAGGGAATTTCACTCCTTAACGCTGGAACCTTCATTTTGTCCATATTGCATTGTATCACATTTTTATTAACCTTTGGGGTTTTGTTTGCTTTAAATTCTTCCCATAAAGCCCAGCAATCTCTTCCTAATCCAAATAGGTAAGAACTGATCACAGGACCTGAACAGCAACAGAAATTATCCACTAGCCTCCTACATGCCAGACTCATGACAGCCTGACCAATTTAGCAGTTTTCCAGTGGACCTGCTCCAGTCTTCTTATATCCCTCAATTGCCTCTGCTACCCTCAAAACACAGTAGTTCAGGTGAAGCCCCATCAAGTAAAGAGTAATAAATGCCTCCTCTCAATATCCTGTTCATGTTTTACTTATTCACAACTGAGAGTGACTCATGAGAGTTGGCTCATGTTCCTGGGTCTTCACCATGCATCCCATATTCTTTGCAACAGGCCACCTTAGCCATCAGCTGTATCTCAGTAAATTATGAAGCTGTGTCAACTAATTCTTCATTGGTATCTTTAATTTCTCATTATTTCATATCACACCTGAAAGAATGGTAAAGATCCAAACAATTCTCCATGGACTACATTTTGACATGCAATTTATTTGTATAGTTTCTTAATCGCTAGAATATCTTGTTGGTTTCTATGCTCACACAAATTCATCACAGTCCCTGAAAGCAACAGACTCCTACACTGCTGTAACATTATGCTTTAGAAGGGCCTTGCACCACACACCATGGTACACATGCAAGAGATATTACTATCCTGTTTCCTTTGGAGACTGAAGCTTTGAGTCTGTGGTTACACATATAGATGTAAAAGTGTAATCTTGCTTCTGAAAAAAATTATTTGGTCTTTTTCTATTCAGGCATTTTTAACTACAATATTAAGGGTGACTTCAATGATGACTGCACTTCACTTATGCTTGTACTGCTGGAAGAATTCTCCACTCAGTTGTTGTCACTGATGCTTAAGGAGAGGAAGGGAGAAGATGCTGTTAGAAAGGTGGAAGCTCAAAAGTGCATCAAGCAGTGTAAGATGGCTTTAGTGCACTCCCACTGTGAGGTGGGACCGATCAGAGTAGCTACATCGGCTCCTTGCTTACAATTTTTGTGGCACGCTTCCTTCTATTCTGGTTTAGGCTTTTTGATGCCCATGGTTGGGAAAACATTCCCTGGGTGGTTGCTGAGAGGAAGAAGAGAAAAAGAGAGGTCCTAGAAGTAGCTCTGAGCAATTACCAGTTTAGACATCTAAATCTAGTTCAAAATGTATTATTTAGAGAGCTAAAAATTGTACCTTCTGTCAGCGCTGAAGGGGTAATTTCTCTAAGCATATTAGCTTGCCTTAGAATGTTCCCTAAAATAACCAAGATCTCATTCTAGTAGTTTTCACAATAGATGATCTTCTAGAAGTTTAAAACACCACTAGGCATACTATAGGGATAATAATAAATGTATAGGTTCATGAAAGTTTTAGGTCATGTGCACATCTGAAAGGTCAGAACAATTTAAAGGATTCTAGGAACAAAAGTCTTAATTTCTAACAGATAGCAATCCAATGTGGATTGAACACAGCAGCAAGCCTGACAGAGTTCAAGGAGCATTTGGACAATATTCTCAGGCACATGGTGTGATTCTTGGGGATGGCACTGTGCAGTGCTCTGATTTGGATTTGATGATCCTTACGGGCTCTTTACAACTCAGCATAATCTGTGTGTGAGTGAACATAAATGTATGCATGTGACAACAGCTACTTCACTCCCAACTTCACTCCCAAAGCTCCATTTCCNATGTTCCCTAAAATAACCAAGATCTCATTCTAGTAGTTTTCACAATAGATGATCTTCTAGAAGTTTAAAACACCACTAGGCATACTATAGGGATAATAATAAATGTATAGGTTCATGAAAGTTTTAGGTCATGTGCACATCTGAAAGGTCAGAACAATTTAAAGGATTCTAGGAACAAAAGTCTTAATTTCTAACAGATAGCAATCCAATGTGGATTGAACACAGCAGCAAGCCTGACAGAGTTCAAGGAGCATTTGGACAATATTCTCAGGCACATGGTGTGATTCTTGGGGATGGCACTGTGCAGTGCTCTGATTTGGATTTGATGATCCTTACGGGCTCTTTACAACTCAGCATAATCTGTGTGTGAGTGAACATAAATGTATGCATGTGACAACAGCTACTTCACTCCCAAAGCTCCATTTCCTCTTTTTCCCCTCCAAATTTTTCATAAAATTTAATTCTATCACATTCTTACCATCTTTACAGTGCCCCTTTGCCTGCACATAGATGGAATATCCTATTTTTGAAGAATAAGCAGGCTCTAACACTGCGCAACACTAAGTATGCAGTATAGAACCAGCAGGAGTAACTCTCTGAGCACAGTAAACCACATATAACACTTCCTCAGGATTTCACAGCTTTATCACCCATCCCAGTGATCAAGAAGGTCAGGACAAGGGCCTCAGTGCAGTATGTTATTGATCTCTTTAGAGATAATAATCGATCAGAAGAGTAATGAATAATTTTTAGAGGTTACTTTGCAAGTCGTAGGCAAAATGAGCTAGGTGCTTTACAGATAAAGTTTCTGTAACCATCTCTAACCTTTTTCTCAGTCTTGTTTCTGAGACTCACCCACAGGTGAGTACAGGAAATGGAGGCAGACTCCAGCTGCATGTTTGTGGGGTTCCCAAACTTTCCTTGTGCAATGGATTTGTGTTCGTACTCAAGCTCTAATGAACAAGGTCCTCCTCATTAAAGCTCCTTCCCTGGACTTCAGAAACATAGTAAATTCATACCAAAGTTGTAACATTCAAGTTTCTCTGTAATGTATAAACAGTTCATAACAATGATTATATCAACCTTTAAATACCTCTAAGAAAGAAGAATTGCTTTAACAGCATTACCTATACAACCACTTCATATTTTTAGTTCATTTCTATTTTTAATACAACATGCATCTCTGCAGACTTCAAGACACCTCACACCAGGAAACTACTAAATAATGCAGAGCTCTGCATCAAGCTCACTTAGCTCAAAATTCTACTGAATCTCACTGGAAATTGCCATCCTGTTATGAAACTTCAGTAAAGAAATCCCTCTGCTCCACCAGCAATTTCAAAGAAATTCTGTTCTATGGCTCCCAAATACTGTAGAATTTGAGAGGGTGGGAGGAAGCACTAACTGCACAACTTATGCCTTTGAAATTTGCTCTAAAAGATTTCTCATGTCTTTCTTCCAAATTTTTCTAGCAACTCAAGTACATTTTTCAGACTGACTGCACTAAGGCTATATTATGTTTCCTTTGAAATACTACTTCATTAATAAACATCATTATTTTTTTTCCTACCATAGCCTATATAAAAAGATTCGAAGTATTAAATAGGCAATTCAGCCTTTTTTCCTGAATAGTCTGCACACAGGAAGATCTTTGCCTGTCAGCAAGCAGAAGTTTGTCTTTAAAACAGGTGCCAGAGGAAGCCAGAACTTTTCTTTTGAATAAAACTCATATTAGGAAACTGAGCACTGCACTCCCTGAAACACCTTACAAAATCTGTGCCCCGTTCATCAACTTTTCACATCTCTTGTATCAGACAACGCACTCCAGGTTTCCCTAGAACTCAGGGGAGCGAAGTGCGTGTTAACCTTACTTAAGATGATACAAAACGCTGTGTAAAATATAGGCCTACTTGTATCAGCAAAAGGCAGTTTAATTCTTCAGTAAGGGACAGGACACATGAGCTTACATTCATACTTCTACTTCAGAATACACCACTGAATTACAGAAGTAAAAATATAAGCTCTGCATTGCTATTATACCAGCAGCTCAATCTGATTTTTTAAGATTTCTTAGATTTAACAGTATAAAACAGCAAGGAGCAAACATTTTAGGCTCCTAACCTGTGTCATGGGATGATCTTGTATTCCCCATCGCCTGCTGGAAGGGTTTTTTTGTGCCTTCGGACTGCAGCCGGGAGGACTCTTCACGGCGGCTCGCTTGACCTTGCAGCCGGAATGTTTACATACTTTTGCCCGGCTGGAGACTTTTTTTTCCCTCTGCTGGTAGCGGAGGAGGAGGGAGTTGCTCTCAACCTTTTCTTTTCAGCTGTCGGCTGGAGAGGAACGGAGATCTGCCTCTGCGGCTTCTGCTCCTTTCTGGACGGTTTTCAGCTCGTTTCCTTCATCCAAGACCAGCTCACCATCTCTGGGACTCGTGGTTCGGACCCCTCGATCCGGCAGGGCCCGGCTGGGCTCGGGCCTTGGGCCTGGGACACGTGAGAGAAACTGTGGGGAAACCCATCGACCTCCACCTCTGGGAGGGGAGGCGGGGGGGGGAAGTCGCTTTGTTAAATAAACGGGGTTTTTTCCACTCTGGTTTGAGAAATTCTTTCTCCCGAACCCGTGAGGGGTGGGTGCTGCCAGGAGCTGCTTGCTTGGCTGGCAGGAGAGAGGAGAGAGACTCCCTTCCGGGTTGTTTCCTCCTGGATTTGTGTCCAAACCGGTACAACCTGGTTTTATTAATAGCCTTTACACAGAGCTAAACAGTGCTGAACTGCTCACTTGTCTTTTCTTGGTTTTGTTTTCTTTTGTTCTTTTCCTCAAATTAAGGCTTTTACCCTGTTTTCTGCCCTGATCATGGGTCAAGTGAAGGCCAGATCAACTCTGATGACCTTCAGAAGACTTGAGAGCCTTCATTCCCCAAGCACTCTCCTTAAAATGTTGTTACAGCTACATTCTCCCTCTCTATTCCCATGAGCGTGCCAAAAATTGCTCTTACTTTCTGCCTCCATTCACAATATATATCAATTTATTTCTGCCAGTATTTGCCACTTTCTGAAAAAGCTATCAGATGTTCCATGCAAGAATGTCTTCCCTCTGACAGGAATTAGGCAGGCCCAGACAAGACCCTATGAGTAAAGCAAGGTTAGCTTAAAGAGACACTCCATGACTGTATTCATCCTGCTCTGTGGAACATTATATCTAAAATAATACTGAGATGGAAAAACTGTGCATCCATCCAGTTTGAAATGTCACCAGTATCAGAAAATCACATTGTCAATAACAGAGATAACAAATTGGAAAACAAAGACACCAAGAATTATTCACTGCCACAAACTTCTCCCAAACTGTGCCTCTAACAACTTCTGCTTTAAAAAGTAACCCAGGAGAAAACACAGATAAATATTTTTAAATATTCATACATTGGCTTTATCAATTTTAAAGCACAAAAACCAGAGCATGTGTTGTGTTCACAATAACACTCAACAGGACTGTTCAAGCTCTGAAAGTACATGAATAATTTGAGAACTTGCACATAACTCTCAAAAGTTATAAATTTTAACAAGCCAACTCCTTAATTTCATATTCTGTATTCTAAAATATGTGTACTTGACCTTGACACCAGAATAGGCAATGATAGTCTCCACATTTTCAGATTACATACAGTTTAATTGATATGTTACCAACCATTCTCACTCATGGTATTCTACATCCCAGTATTAGAGAATTTGCAACACATTTACTTCATTTAATACTGCCCAATACAATACAAAATGTTTTTTATTTTTATTATGATTTTTCTTTTTTCAAAACTGGACATAATTAAAGGAAGACAAATTGAAAGGAATGGTTCAAGGTGCCAGTGTTTTCCTGAAACAGTATTTGCTGACTGTTCCTACAAAAAGAAGTCAAATAATACTAATTTAGAGAAACCACTACTGAGGCTATGGTCTACAGCCAGTGTCTATCCAGCTATCATCTTCCAGAATTTATCCAATCCATAAAACACACACTTCAATACCTATTTCCACCACAGAAAGTGCTTAGGAGCTGTTGGAAAACCTGTCTTTTCTCTCCCGTTCTTCTCAGACTCCCCAGCTGTATATACCCTTCCTTCTATAAATGCAGTACTCCACTTGTCATATGATCATCAGCCAATATCCCAGAAAGAGCACAGACAGCAGACAGGCAGTTCTGTACAAGGCCAAGCGACACTGGATGCTTTTTCCATGGTTATCAACAATAGTTTTCTCTATGGACTATAAATTTTGCTCTCCTATCTTTTGCTTAGCTTACGGCTCTCTCTAGGACAAAGAGAGCCTGTAAATAAATCAACAATTTGGAGCATCTTGCTCTCCTGTTGTTATTGTTTCCTTTACTATTAACTCAGTATTAGCATTGCCCTGGTCTAATGGAACTTTCTCAGTATTGTGACACTTGTTTGATTTAACATCCATTAATTACTACCACAGCCGATCGCATTTTCAAAAGGTAGTACTTACATGCTTTGTATAAATTTGTACAGGAAATACTAAAGATAATAATAAATATACATCCTTTAATGCCACTTAAAAATTGGTAGGCTCTCTCTTCTTAGTTCTAATGCACATAGCCTTTCACTTATTCTTAGAGCTCTCCACAATATACATTCCCTTAATAACATTAGTGTCTCTTTCAAAATTCTAGGTTTTTTACCCTTCAGCTTGTAACTTTTTTCCTGTAGATACCTAAAAAAGTTGTCTTAACATCACGTGTGGACTTTTATTCCACATTCCTCACTCTTCTTGATTACAGAATTGTGGACTAGCTAAGGAACTGTTCTCACATAAATCTCAATGTAGTCTAAATTTTTCTTCTCTGACAATTTTACTGGCTTCTTTACACATTATTCACTGAAATAATCCCCACTGAAGATAACCAGCTTCATAAAGTCCCTAATCCTTCTCAATCTATCAGTTTGAAATCCATTTATGATTTCATCTTCACCTGACACAGTTCAAAAGCAGCTATCACTGTCTTCTAGGTAGAAGAATGCTTATGGTAAAAATACAGACATAATTAAATATGATGTTTTAAGTTTTCTGAAAAACACTGTTCAGTTCAGGAACCAGATGAACACTCCAAACAGGTCAGAGGGACAAATAGTTGTGTTGGAAGGCACCTTGTAACCCTGAACTTCTATTTGTCAAGCAAATCTCACTTCAGCAGAAGTTGCCCATCTGTTGTGTCTAAAAATAGCGAAATCGGTTTGTTTGCATTCCCAGTAAAACCTAATCAGTGTAGGAGAGCAAGACACATCTTTGTTTACAAACAGGCTTCCTGGAAAAGTGACGTAAAAGTTACTCTTGACAAGGACTCCTCACAAGTGGTAGCAGGAGGGAAGGAGAGCTTCCCAGTTTTACTGAAAATCACCACTGTTAGCTGTGATAAAAGGGTGAAAGCAGTGAAGGTCTTAGGAAATTCAGTAAAACAACAACCTCAAAGTAAAATTGTATGGGTTTATAGTATGAATTTCAGAAATTCTCATAACATCATCACAGATCATGGTTTTACTTGGGGACAGGGGAAAACCTCTCTCTTTAGGAAGCTGAGGAAACTACTGTTTGTCCAAGGTTAAAAAAAAGACAAATACTCTTGATAAATAACAAAACTAATGAAGTTATAGACTGATAATCAAGTAGGCATTTTTCCACTATAGAACAAGTCATTTGCTTTCAAGAAAAATCTAATTTGTGCCTTAAAAATGATGTGCCTGAGAAGGTGATTGGCTAAATCTTCCCAACTTCTTCTAATACACATCTAAGAAGTGCTGTTTAGAAAATATTCCAGAGGCAGTAAATTATTTGAGAAGAAACACAAACACCACTTCTGGTATCAAGTATTTTTAAGCACCACCTGCAGCAAAGGGAAGCAGCACAGCAGCAAAGTTTCTAATTACCTGCTGTAACAAAAATGACACCACACTTGAAATTATCAAGGGTAAGTAAGCCCTAATAGAAAAAGTTCATCTTTTTGTTACATCTGTTATCCCAAACCACAGTTTTGATTAATAATTTAACATACTTGAATGGTTAACACAACATTTATTACTCCATATTCTACATAATCAACAACCTCTCCTAAAAGAGGGCAGTTACCAACCATCAACTGTCTGAACATTTTAAGTTCATTCTATTCCTCTGCGGTTATTGATGCAAGATCTCAGACACCATTACTTTCACAAGAATTTTGGATAGAGTGAACTTTTCTCAACCAGAAGTAAAAGCTACAAAGTCAGATGACACCAAACACAGAAATCTAACTCTTGCACATGTGAGCCTCTGGAAAATTTGGCCTCATTTCTAGCAAAGCAGTATTTACAATAAAATGAAATGCTGAATAGGCTGAAGACTCGTGACAGATACCACATGATTTTGAACTATGGTAATGAAGGCTCGACATTTGATCTTGAGCTATGCTATTAGAAGACATCATTAGCAAAACAAAAGCTCCCAAGTATCAAAACAACTGACAGTCACTAACAAGTATTTCTCATAAATAAGAATTAAACTGAGCTCTGAGAATTCTAGTGAAACATGAACATATTATCACACTAAAGAACAATTCATGGCATATACAAAATTTTAGTTATAGAATGGTTTGTGTTGGAAGGGACCTTGAATATTACCTAGTTCCAAACTCCCCATCATGTGCAGAGATATCCTTCAATAGACCAGACTGCTTAGGGCCTCGTCCAACGTGGCCTTGAACACTTCCAGGAATGAGGTATCCACAACTTCTCTGAGTGACTTGTTCCAGTGACTCACCATCCTCACAGTAAAGCATTTCTTCCTAATATTTAATCTTAACCTACTCTCCATTTGAAGCCATTCCCTATTGTCTTGTCACCACATGCCCTCGTGTAGTCTCCATCTCCCTTGTGTAAAACATACCAGATAAAAGAAATTTTCCTTTTGCAGTATTTATTATGTGCAAACATACTTTTTTGAGTGTAAATAGTGAAAAAATGAGGGGGGGAAATAGCTTCGTCACATAAACATTGTAATTCAATTCTAAAAAGTAAAGTATGCCAAGTACCTGAGTAATATCACAAGGCAAATGTAGAAGCTGAATTAAGAATTTCTAGTTTGCCAGAAAGATCTTGTAAACAACCAGTAATCAATATTTTTATTATTCTGAATGCAAAATCTCAACATTTTGTGTTCTGTTTCCCTAAGACCTGGGATACATTAGGATTGTACTGCTAGAACTGAGGTCTCTCTCAAAAGGTGAAACTCTGTGCTCTCTGACTGACAGAGTCTTGGCTGAATAGTTCACCTAACTCAGGTCAGAATTCCTTGCTGTCTCACAGCAGGATGGATCTGTTCGCATTTAAAAGTTTGGCAATTTACAGTAGTAACACGGAGGAGGGCAACCCCATCCCTTGGCTGCAGGGGTGGACACTTCTGGAATGATGCTTTCCAGCTCAGACCTGACTGTTTACATTTGAAACTCACCAGGAATTAGGCACCCTTTTATCAGACTATAGATAAAACAAGAATAAAGCTACAATGTGGAGTATAAGAGTAATTTGTAAAATCTTACATGAAAACAAAACCACTATCCCTCAGACACCTTCTCAACAATACTGGATACAAGAGACAATGAGCTAGCTCAGGGAAAAAAAAATCCTGAGACCAACCTCAACTGGTAGAACAAAATAAGAGGTCATGTCAATTTGTATTTGCATGTTTAGTATGTTGTTAAACATACTTAAGATTTATTATCTTAAGTTTATTAGACAAATTTAAGAGACCTTGAACTCCTCTTGCACTGAGGGCACCTACTTTATTTGACTTGTGTTGCTTCTCACATGATCTCCTTCCCATTAAGAAACAGTGTCTTGGAACTGACAAACAAAAAACCCTCAGTAAGCAAGCAGTACAAATGAAGAGCTTTGTAACTCTGTACAGAAACTATCTACGTGGATACAGGCAGCACAACTACCAAGCACCTTCTGCAATAGTGTATTTTATAACCTCAACATCCTAAAAACACTGGAGGTATGGACAAACACCAGGACCATTAAAATATTCCTTTTCCAGTGGTAATACAGTGTGTCTAGGTAATACACAGTATCTTTCACTTAAATCTTCAAGTAATCGCCTCATACCTATCTGGTCAGTTATTATCCACTTACAGTGGCACATATCTATACAAAGACTGAAGTGGGCTGAAGGGGCAGTAGAAGAAGAATTGTTATAACTGACCTTTTAACTGTGAATCTTATAACCTAAGTCAACAGCATTGTCTGTTAACACATCTGACCTCCATTCCAACTCTTGAAACATTTCATCCATTTTCACACTGAAGGAAGAGTAGGGGGAAAGAAACCTCAAACTTCCATCCAAATAAGTTATTGCTCCAAATTAATCAAGGATTACTGATAAAAATAAAAAACCACACCATTTCAGCACACAAGTACTGAGTAAAGAGTTAGGGGCTACTTGAAGAAATGAAAGCTTAAATTCAGAGGCAACCTCTCATTCAACCATTTTTCATCAAAACTCCATATCTAAAAAGACATTAGCATTTAAAATCACTCATTCTGGGTTGTCTTCCCTCTATGTTCCCCATTCCCAATAGAAGAGATTGCATTAACATTTCCAAAGAACACTTTGAAGATTAGTTCTGATACTTTTGCTGGCAGCTCCCCAATTCACTCTTTCACTCCTGAATTGCTTGGCATAGCTAGAAGGTTCATNGAAAAAATGAGGGGGGGAAATAGCTTCGTCACATAAACATTGTAATTCAATTCTAAAAAGTAAAGTATGCCAAGTACCTGAGTAATATCACAAGGCAAATGTAGAAGCTGAATTAAGAATTTCTAGTTTGCCAGAAAGATCTTGTAAACAACCAGTAATCAATATTTTTATTATTCTGAATGCAAAATCTCAACATTTTGTGTTCTGTTTCCCTAAGACCTGGGATACATTAGGATTGTACTGCTAGAACTGAGGTCTCTCTCAAAAGGTGAAACTCTGTGCTCTCTGACTGACAGAGTCTTGGCTGAATAGTTCACCTAACTCAGGTCAGAATTCCTTGCTGTCTCACAGAGGATGGATCTGTTCGCATTTAAAAGTTTGGCAATTTACAGTAGTAACACGGAGGAGGGCAACCCCATCCCTTGGCTGCAGGGGTGGACACTTCTGGAATGATGCTTTCCAGCTCAGACCTGACTGTTTACATTTGAAACTCACCAGGAATTAGGCACCCTTTTATCAGACTATAGATAAAACAAGAATAAAGCTACAATGTGGAGTATAAGAGTAATTTGTAAAATCTTACATGAAAACAAAACCACTATCCCTCAGACACCTTCTCAACAATACTGGATACAAGAGACAATGAGCTAGCTCAGGGAAAAAAAAAATCCTGAGACCAACCTCAACTGGTAGAACAAAATAAGAGGTCATGTCAATTTGTATTTGCATGTTTAGTATGTTGTTAAACATACTTAAGATTTATTATCTTAAGTTTATTAGACAAATTTAAGAGACCTTGAACTCCTCTTGCACTGAGGGCACCTACTTTATTTGACTTGTGTTGCTTCTCACATGATCTCCTTCCCATTAAGAAACAGTGTCTTGGAACTGACAAAAAACCCTCAGTAAGCAAGCAGTACAAATGAAGAGCTTTGTAACTCTGTACAGAAACTATCTACGTGGATACAGGCAGCACATCTACCAAGCACCTTCTGCAATAGTGTATTTTATAACCTCAACATCCTAAAAACACTGGAGGTATGGACAAACACCAGGACCATTAAAATATTCCTTTTCCAGTGGTAATACAGTGTGTCTAGGTAATACACAGTATCTTTCACTTAAATCTTCAAGTAATCGCCTCATACCTATCTGGTCAGTTATTATCCACTTACAGTGGCACATATCTATACAAAGACTGAAGTGGGCTGAAGGGGCAGTAGAAGAAGAATTGTTATAACTGACCTTTTAACTGTGAATCTTATAACCTAAGTCAACAGCATTGTCTGTTAACACATCTGACCTCCATTCCAACTCTTGAAACATTTCATCCATTTTCACACTGAAGGAAGAGTAGGGGGAAAGAAACCTCAAACTTCCATCCAAATAAGTTATTGCTCCAAATTAATCAAGGATTACTGATAAAAATAAAAAACCACACCATTTCAGCACACAAGTACTGAGTAAAGAGTTAGGGGCTACTTGAAGAAATGAAAGCTTAAATTCAGAGGCAACCTCTCATTCAACCATTTTTCATCAAAACTCCATATTTAAAAAGACATTAGCATTTAAAATCACTCATTCTGGGTTGTCTTCCCTCTATGTTCCCCATTCCCAATAGAAGAGATTGCATTAACATTTCCAAAGAACACTTTGAAGATTAGTTCTGATACTTTTGCTGGCAGCTCCCCAATTCACTCTTTCACTCCTGAATTGCTTGGCATAGCTAGAAGGCTCATCAAACTCACCCTTGCTGTCAGTGTGCCAGGTACAAAGAGCAGGTGATACAGGGATGGGTAGAGCAGTGGGGATGCAAAGAAGGATGGTCGAGAAGGTAAGATATGAGGGAGTTTACATTACATTACATTACAGGAAATGTTCAGTGATTTACCAATGCCTAATGAGATCTGTCATCCTGCCTTCAATTTTCACAAGTGCTACTGGAATCCATCCCCTCCAGGCTGACAATGGCTCAAGGCAACTCAATTACAATGCTGTACAGACTGAGTTCCTAAATGCTCTCCCAAAACAACCTGAAGATGCTTTCCACCTTTGCAGAGCACCACCATAAGCTTTTAGCCTAATACCAAAATCCAGAATAAGCAGTTGTTACTCTGTTTAAACAA